>VXBW01008241.1:476325-511842 GCA_013400375.1 Thinocorus orbignyianus
CTCAAGCAAATCAACACTCCCACCTAGTTTGATGTCATCTGCAAACTTACTGAGGACACCCTCAATCCCCTTATCCAGATCATCAATAAGGACATTAAGCAAGACTGGACCCAAAACTGAGCCCTGAGGGACACCACTGGTGACCGGCCACCAACTGGATTTCACCCCATTAATCACTACTCCCTGGACACTGCCATTCAGCTGGGGTTTTTTTGCCCAGTAAAGAGTACACTTGTCTATGCCATGATTTGTCAGCTTTTCCAGGAGAACGCTGTGGGGGACTGTGCCAAACGCCTTACCAAAGTCCAGGTAGACAACGTCCACAGCTTTCCCCACATCAAAAAGGCAGGTCATAGGGTCATAGAAAGAGATCAGGTTAGTTAAGTTTCATAAACCCATGCTGGCTGGCCCTGATCCTTTGGCTTCCCTGCACTTATTGTGAGAGTTCACTCAAGATGATCCTCTCCATGATCTTTCCTGGTACTGAGGTCAGGCTAACAGGTGTTAAGTTGCACCAGGAGAGGTTCAGATTGGATATTAGGAAAAAAGTTTTTACAGTAAGGGGTAATTAAGCATTGGAGTGGGCTGCTCAGGGAAGTCTTTGAGGCACCAATCCCGACGGTATTTAAAACATGGGTTGACATAGTGTTTAGTGACATGGTTTAGTGGTGGTGGGGGGTGTCCATGGTTATTTTTTGTTTGTTTGTTTTTCATTAGTTGGGCTGATGGTTGGACTAGATGATCTTAAAGGTCCCTTCCAACCTAGACAGTTCTATGATTATATATTTCATCCATAATTTTGGATTTAATGCATCAATAATACACAGCTCTAGAATAAGAATTTTGAAGTGCTTGTGTGAATTACATCTGGTGCAGGGAATGTTTAAAATCAAATAACTTACTTATGGCTTAGCTTTGTAGGGGACTGATTTCTCAGAACCTCCTGAAACAACCTGGGGAATTATCATGCGAATTATCAGCATTCACTCAGCCCTTTCACAACCCAACTGCAATGCAGAAAATGCAAAATAATGCATGTCATAGCTATATTCACTGGATATTAATGCAAACTCAGAAGTATCTCATTTAAATGTGCTTATAAGTTGTACTAAGAATTAGATATAAAGTGTATTCAAATGCAAATCAATACAGGCACACATTTCTTTTAAATGCATTACATTTTTCTCAGTACTGACCACAGACAAACACATTACAACTGACTTTTGTTTTAGATTGAAGAGATCAACAGGAAAAAAAAAAAAAAAAATGTTTCATGGGAGTTCGTGCAGCGAATCTTTCTTCACTGATGGATGGTCATTTGTTTCCATGGACAGCTGAAACCTTAATCTTGAAAAAGAAACAAAAAAAAAAATCCAAACCAACAACCAACCAACCAACAAACAAACAAACAAAAACAAACAAAAACACACATGCAAGGATTTTCCTAGTTAAGGTGTTTCCTCTTAAGAGCAGCTTAATATTTTGTGATTTATCCTTGATCTATCCTTGATCTGTCCCGCCATGCTATTCAATACCAACTTTTAGTGTACTTCACTTGACAGTAACGTGGTCCCATGAGTGCAGTCCTCACCTCTTACAATCTTCTTCAAAAGTGCAATCTCCAGCCCCTAGCAAGAAATGGATTCTCAAATACTCTAGTAGAATAAAAAATAGCTCTCTTTTGGAAGACAGTGACAACCAGATGGAAAACGCACTTCAAGGGCTATGTTAGTCTGGAATATTTCATTGCATGCTCCCAGCAGCTGTTAATAGGGAATGAGTTAGTTAGCAAAAATAATCAGCATGCATTCTATTTAGTTATGTAGATCAGTGGGTTTTAGGTATAATACACTCCCATTGTGATAGGCCCTTTAAAAAAAATGTGCTTTCTCTTTCAAGAGTAAGAATTTCAGAAGTGTTCATCACTAGACTACATTTAGTGAAACTGAAATCATGTGGACCCTACACTTCAGTTCAAAGATAGCAAAAGAGTAAATACGGGGTTTTTTTGAGATTACGAATTTAAACATATTCTTTGCCCATTGTTGAATTTATTTCAATAATCTAACATTAAGGGGACAAAAAAGGTTTATAAGTAAAAGAATACATTTATACATGAGGAGCAATTTGATTAGTTTCTTGGCTAGATGGGAATTAAAAACAAATTCCAAAACATGTGAACAATTGTGAACATTTCCCAAGTCACTGTGGGCATTCAAGCACCATCTCACTTGTCTCCTATACAAAACCCCTGTGTTTGGAGCATATTCTCATCGTAATAGTTTGGGATGTAAATAATTTTGTTGGTACCTTTTGCATGAACTTGTTCCTAGCCCCTTTTTAGAAGGGTAGCATATGCAACTGAACACAAGTGCCAAACAGTCCTCCATTTCCTTAATTCTCCTTGTGTCGCAACATCTCCATTTACCCAATTCTCAGCTGGCCTCTATTTGTTATATACTATTTGCTTAGGCACAGATATACCTGGTTCACATTTAAACTTTCATTACATTTTCCCCTATTTTCCTCACATCAGCCAAACAATGCAGGAGTATGGCTTCTCATCCTACGCACCCAGAATGCAACGGAGTTCTGCTTGATGCTTGTGTGAATATGATTACAAATGTTACTTTGAGAGAGGAAAATGAACACATCAGTACCTGTGCCTAAAATTTCTAGAGGGCTGAGGAAATAGAAGATGAAGTCATTGAGTCCATGAAGTTTGTCTCAGTTCTTGCTATGGCTCAAGGCTCTACTCCATGATGCTGGAGGAAAAAAGACTGAGATAAAAATAAAACTCTTGGGAACATATCTGTGTACTAGACATAGCGTGGATGAAGCCATTCTGCACTAAGGGAAGTGCAGGAGAAGTGCTGAGACCAGCTCTGTTGGTCGCAAACCACTGCATTGCAGTTCAGCATTCCATTAATATTTAGCTCAAATTCTACAGCTCCCCTTAGGTCATACTGAGAATTTTAAATGATAGAGAAATTTAAAATAGCTAGTGAGTTTCTTGTGCAAACTGCCAATGACTTCTCCATAGCTTGTCGCCTGTGTCCAATTCTTACTTTGCTGTTCAGGCAGCATGAGATGAAAAATAGGATTTTCATGAAAAAAAAAAAAGAGAAAAATCTGCTTGACCTGAGCTATAGTTACGCTACTTCTATGATGTTAACTGGGGTCCCGGTTAGAATGCTCAGGTCTAAATGATCCACCTCTCATTTCCCTGTGTTTCTAGTTGCTCCCACTTCACTTGTTCTGGCATTAATCAGAGAATAGATGCAGCTGAAAACTAACCCTCAATAAAATGATTACTTGACAATTATTATTACTCAGTTGAGTTCTATCATCCTGATTCATTTTCCAGGCCTATGGATGTCAATGCTGGTATTGAGAACAAACAGGTGGAAATGAAAAGAAAGGAAGCATCATCCCTTTTTGTGGTAGCGCAGATACATGCTGGATTAAAGTAGCAAACTAGATGGGAACCACTGCCTGGAAATATCCTTCCTTGTCTTGCAATTAATACATCTGAGAATTCAGGGTAGCAGAATAAGAACAGAACAAATACAGGCATAAGATCTACCTCCCTTCCAAATTTTTAATCTAGAAAATGTTGCCCAAAATCATTAGCAGAGAGCAAACACTCAGTCCTCTTACAAATAAGCCTAAGAATGACATGCCTCATTAGCACCAAACTGTCTCTCTTGTTTGTTTGTCTGTTTTTTTTTAAACTGAAACCATTGTCTCCACACAAAGTGCAATTAACAAAGGCAGTTCACAGATGTAGCAGTTTTCACAACAGACTGTGTAGGAAGGAGAGTGCAGAGAAGACAGCCAGCAATTCTGCTGAGAACAGCATAAAACAGCTTAGCACCAGTGACGATGTACTACCAGGTCTGGACAGAAGCATAGATGAGCTTCTTACTTTGAGGAAGTAAGCACTGATAGACCATCTGGGCCATCAAGTGAAGAGGTTGCAGAAGGATTTCAGCAGCCTCTGTAACAAGAGAGCAGCAGAAAGAGGTCAGCTAGATCTTCTCTGCAACTACAAGAATACTCTGAATCCCCATCTGAAGAGGATGTAGTGTTGTCTGCACTTACGGAGCCAGGAAATGGACACACCTGTAATGGTAAAGGCTAGAAGCTCATGACTTAACACCAGAAGCTGCTCCACCTGCAGATTTGTAACTGCAGAAGAGATTTAGTTTCCTGATAACAAGAAACAGGAGGGGTTGAGAGATGTGTCTAATGAAGCATCTAAACCAATTGAGCTTGAGCCCCACAGCAGCACTATGAGGAACTAGCCTCATATTTCCAGGTCCTGATTTTGTATGGAACTTGAACCAGCCCAAGGTCAGCTGGAGAGAAAACACAGCAGGGCACAAACAATCAAGTAGGTTTCCTAAATGTATTTATGATAGCTTCCTGATACAGATTACCAAGGAGCTGATGGGAGCAAAGTGTTCTGCTGGACCCCATACTTACAAAGAAGAAAGAACTGGTTTGGGATATGAAGGTCAAGGACAGGTTTAACAGCAGTGATTGTGAAGTGGTGCAGTTCAGTAGGGAGGGAATAAGACAAAAAGCAGGATCACAACCTTGTACTTCAGGAGAGCAGATCTGAGACATTATTGAAAGAATCCTGATTAGAGATGGTCCTGGAAAGAAGAGTCTAGAAGAGTTGGTGATTTTCAAGGATCACTTCCTCTGAGCTCAAGAACAGTCTATCCCAATAGACAGGAAACTGAGAAAGAGCAGAACAAATAGCTCCTGACAAAACTCAAACTTAAAAAAGGAACAATTGAAAAACAAAAAAAAAAAAANAAAAAAAAAAAAAAAAAAAGGAAACCAATGTGAGGTCACCCAGGGTGAACATAGTAACAGAGTCTGAGCATGAAGAGGTGGGGATAGGAAATCTGAAAACCGACTGGTTCTGAATCTGGCAAAGAATGTGAAGGGCAATAAGAAGGGTTTATACAGCTTATTAAAAGCAAAAGGAAGACCAGGGGAAAATGTGGGCATCCTGCTGAATGGAGCAGGGAATGTGGTGACAAAAGACATGAAAAAGATGAAGGTATCAAGTATATTCTTCAGCTTGGTCTTTAGAGGTAAGTCTAGCCTCAGAGACCAGTGGAAAAGCCTGGCAAGAGGAAGAATTCTCCTTAGCAGGATCAATGTAGGTCATATTTAAACAAACTTCGTATGCACAAGACCATGGGGCTTGATGTGATGCACCCACAGGTGCTGAGAGCCCGCTGATGTCATTGTGAGGCCACTCTCAATTATCTTTGATAGATGGTGACTGGGAGAGTTTCCTGGTTTCCTGTAGACTGGAAGAAAGAAAATGTCACTTCTGTCTTCAAGAAGGGCAAGGGGACTACAGGCTCATGTCAGTCTGGAAATGTGGTGATACAAATTTCTAAACATATCAAAGACAAGAATGTAATCAGGAGTGGTCAACATCCATCTATGAAGGGAAATTCTGCTTTGCCAACCTGATAGCCTTCTATGATGAGATTAGTGGATTCTCTGTGGACAAGAGAAGAGCAGTGCATACTGTTATTTTAACTTTCACATGGCTGTTGATATTGTTTCCTGTAATATCCTCAAGCTGATGAGTTACAGACTGGATAAATGGACAGTGAGATGGATTGAAAACTGCCTGAACTGCTGGCACTGGGGTTGGAGACTGGCAGCAAAATTTGAACCTGGAGGCCAGTCACCAATGGTGTACTCCAGCTGTCAATAGCTGGAGTAAATATCATGTGACATCTTCATTAAAGTCCTGGATGCTGGGATGGAGTGCTGGGGATTGTCTAGCTAGAAGCAGCTCTACAGAGAAGGTCAGAAGATCCTGGTGGATAGCAAGCTGACCATGAGCCAGAATAAGCCACCTTTTCTGAACAGTCATCTTCTGTACCCTTGCTAAAAGGAAGACCAAAAACCTCCTGAGCTTACATCATTGGGATGCTTAACCCATCACAATTTATCAGAAACTTGAAAAATTAATTTCATTCCAAACAGGATTCTATATTTTATATATAACAGATAAAATTAAGAATAAGGTTTAACCCCTTAGCAAAACCAGACTGATTACATGAAAATTACTTTGACAAAGATAGAATATTGACCAAAGAATTGATGAGGGAAAGAATAACTAAATGTCAGAAATCTGTTGTTTTTAAGAACACATTCTGCACTTGCTGTTACAAGTGGCTTTAAGTACTTCTTCAAGAAGCTTGGAGCTCTGAGGCTTGACCAAAGTTTAATAGACTAGAAAGTACATTGACACAAAAGGATTTATTACTGGCTTTGTAATGAAAAGAAAAGAAAGGAAAAGAAAAGAAAGGAAAAGAAAAGAAAAGAAAAGAAAAGAAAAGAAAAGAAAAGAAAAGAAAAGAAAAGAAAAGAAAAGAAAAGAAAAGAAAAGAAAAGAAAAAAGAAAAGAAAAGAAAAGAAAAGAAAAGAAAAGGAAAAAAAAAAAAGCCTAAAAAACCTCACTTCTAATCTGAAATTATAAACTGTCTTAATATTTTGAACTATGCTTGGATTTGTGGGGCCATCCTCAGTGCAATGGGCTCTTAATTTAGGAAACTGCCATAATAGGATAATCTATTGAGACTCGCCTTCAGAAAAACTTAATAACTTTTGTTGAACAGGAAGAAAGAGAAACCTTCAAGATTCCTCTTGTGAGAAAGAGATGTTAGTGTCTGAAGTGGTTCTTTGAGGATGGTGGGTAAACTGTAATATCTCTCACATCTTTCTCATGACCTTTTCTAAAACCCATTGATTATGTCCAGCTGAAAAGGAGCATCAGTAACTAGCTGGTACTAAAGCCAGGATTCGTTACCCTTTAAACATTTATGATCTTAATCTAATTTAGAATACCTTTCTATCATTCCTTTATAATTAATAGAGAAACATAAGTGCCACTAAAAAGCAATTTACCCTACTTGCCTTAAAACCTATGTTAGGATACAATTTATTGTATTGTGGAATTCATTAAAAGGAGACAAAAAAATCACTGTAAGGAATCCCTTGAAAAGGAGCCATATACAACCACTTAGTTCAACCTAACTACCAAGGATGTAGATCTAGTAGTTCATCACAGGACTACGCCAACATAGAGACAGACACCAATAATCTTCCTTTGGAACCAAAAAGTTCAAAATTGTGTCTGAAATGATGCAAAATTAGGTTATACAATGTCAACATGTCCTAGGAAACAAGTAAGAAAGCATGTTATAGAATAGCTGTGAGAAAACTAGGCAACTGGACAATAAAAGTAGACACAAAGTAGGTTTCAAGTGGCCAAAATTAGATGCAATTACAGGAATAACTCCTGTATTGTATGAACTTGCTTTAAAATACTTATTTTTGTGTTTCTTTCTTTTTTCTCCCAATGGTATAGGTAGATAAAACCTTTTTTTTAGAATTTTCTTTTTTTTTTCATATCTGTTTTCATATATAGGGAATGATACAATGTGAATTGTTTTCCATGGTATAATGAAATGTTGTAAAAAATATGCTAGTTCTGAATGAACAAGGTTCCAGTTTTAGAGGTGGTTCAGCTATATAAGAGCATTATCGCATACTCCTGTTGTACTTACATTATTTATGATAGGAACTAGCTCATCCAAACCTACTCTCAGCCTCTTGTATAGCACTTCATTTTGCCAGAGATATGCTAGGCGGTATTCTGACCAAATGTAGACAACTACTGTCTAGATTAATCATCAGAGGCTCTTTCCCATCAATGAAAAAACCCCGGCTATTTGTATAAGATGATACATCTTGTCCTAAAATAGATGCCTAAAATAGGTCAGATGAATAACAGTTTACAAAAGATTATATATCTTAGCTGACAGACTGACAGACACTGATGAAGTCCAGGGAGAACAATGTAAATGTAATGTCCATGTTGTGTACTTCTAAGTTGGTTCAGGTGCATCCCACGTGCTTTGTGGAATACGTATCCTTTGTGGGATCTTTCACAGTGCTGAAATGTATTTTGTACAAGGAAACACTTAGGACAGATATTTAATTCAGTTATATAAATGATCCTGTTCATTGTTGTAGGGCTGATCATTTGCTTAAGACTAAATGCTGACGCAAATGAGCAATCCACAGCACTTTCATAATTGCATCCATTTTAATATTTTCAGCAGTGAATCAAACTACTTGTGCAACAGCGCATATCACTTTACAACAAAATGTATTGTTGAAGTGAAAAAGCAGCAGATCTGATTCATGTTACTGACATCAAAGATGAATTCTTTCTTAGCTATCTACTTCATAATAGCTGTATCCTTAGCGAAAAATCTGATTTAGCCTTCATAATTTCTGAATGAACACCTTATCTTGTTGTGATGCATTTACAGAGGCATGACCAACAAAGAAAGCAGCTGCCAGTATTTGAACATCACAAATGAAAAGATTACCAATGAAATGTGAAAGGCCAGCTTCCAATTACTTTGGGGAAGATATTTAAATTCCATATTTGAAGACATATTTCACATGAACTGATCTGAAAATGAAATATGTGAACTCACAGACTGTTAGGAAAATAGAAATGGGAAACAGAAAATATATTAAATTATGCAAGGCAATAAAAAAGAAAGTATAACAAAACAAAAGCAGTGACTAGAGATTCAGTGATGACAAAGGATACCATCATAGCCTAAACTACTTTAATAATACTCAGTGATTTGTGAAGCAAAGTGATATAACCCCTGAACGTTGAAACAAATGATAAAACAAAAACTGCATTTGTCATTTCATTTTTCATTCTTAGAAACATTTAAATGCAGTACAAGCAGTTTATTTCATCATTTCTGTTTGAAAATATTATTAACCCTAGAGGCAAATGGAAGGATATATGTTTAACCCTATGTCACAGCCTGGAGGTTGCACCATCTTGAATATAATCAAGGTCAAATACGAGTGAAAGCTAGTTAATGTAAAAACATTTATCTAAATACTACTTTTTTTTTCTTTTTTTTTCTTTTTTTTTTTTTTTTTACATTGCAAAATAAAGACCAATAAAATATTCTGAGACACCATTAAGTTAATACAGAAAGTTTTAAATTTGACAAAAAGTTTCTTGCATATATGAATTCATGATGATTTAATTATCCCTACTTAGTGTACTGAATTTGTTAATTGTTTGATGCACATTGACAGATAAACATCACCTGAAGCACAAATAATCATTCAGGCTCTCATACCCGATCCAATTCTATTAGCATTCACAAGAATTTTGCAACCAGTGTTAACGTTATACTATAGAGGTATAATTTACCATCGATTCTTTTATTATTTTGAACAAAATTGGGGAACAACAATATGAAAATAATTTCTCAGCTTCATCTAAGTTTCTACAGTGATTTATGTAGCTGCTTTCCCTTTAAATCAAATATGGCTAATATAAAAGGATCAGTATTATTTTGAGGTGTGTGTCCAAGTAGTTAGCTGGTGATGATGGTATTTGATGAGCCAATGGCCTAAGAGAATCAGAAAAGGCTCCAAACTCACTGCTAACACTAAAAATACCACACTTTGTGGATTGTTTGGTTTCACTGCCAACTATTTAATGTAACCATCATGCTTTTAATAAGTGTTGGACCTAAATACTTGTATCAACATGCACCATATTTGTCAAGTGTGACGTGTCACAGTTATGTTAATGAGATTGGGAAACTTTGCAGTTCCAGAAAAGAACTTTAACTGAGTTTGTTTTAGAGCATTATACAAAGCCTGAGGCTTGAAGTCTGTGGAATAATTTCCCTCAGTCAACATTCTGCCTCCAAAGCAGTTATGCAGAAGTAAGTTCAGTCTTACAGACTTTATATGTAAGTATTAGCTACTGTAGCTTAATATCTTGGATTATAATGAACAATATTCCTATAATCCTTTGCTGAAATGAAAAAAAAAAATAATTTAGACAGCAGTGTAATTTTCAGAGTTGGTATATACATTCAATACATATAAATTGGAAATTCTCATATATCATAGAATCATCCAGGCTGGAAGGGACCTCCAAAGGTCATCTAGTCCAACCTTCCTGCAATTGCAGGGACACCTCCAATTAGACCAGGTTGCCCAGGGCCTCATCGAGCCTCATGTTGAATATCTCCAGGGAAGGGGCCTCAACCACCTCCCTGGGCAACCTATTCCAGTGTTCCACTACCCTCAGAGTAAAGAACTTGTTCCTAATATCCAATTTAAATCTGTTCTTCTCCAGGAGCAGAACCCATCACTTGCTCTTGTTGAATCTCATGAGGTTCATCTGGGCCCACGTCCCCAGCCTGCCTAGGTCTCTCTGGATGACATCCCATCCCTCTGGTGTATCAACAACACCACACAACTTGGTGTCATGTCTGTGAACTCAATTCCTCTGTCTATATCATTGATAAAAATGCTGAACAATACTGGTCCCAGCACGGACCCTTGAGAGACACCACTTGTAATTGCTCTCCAGCTGGACTTCAGGCCACTGAGCACCATATCCTTCCACCTTATAGATGCACATCCTCTAAGAACCGTTTAAATACCTTAATAACAACGGTAATAACAAAAACAAAAAAAAACCAAACAAAACAAAACCAAAAACAAAACAAAACAAAAAAATCTAAGAAACATTTCCAATTTTTTATTATACAATATTATATTATGAATTCTATCTTTATTTGCAGGTAGTACTGCTTCTTATTCTCTCATTACTTCAAATACTAGCATTACTGGACATGTTTAAATAATGGTAGTTAACAATATTTCTGCTTGAACTATTTTAAAAGCTTTTGTAATTCAATTACTATTGAATATTTGTTAAAAAATTTTTGAGAAGTTCTATTTATAAATTAGTAATGCATTACTGAATATAATCTCAGTAATGAAAAAATAATAATACCCTAATGAAGTTTTGAGGAACTTCACTTGTGGACTCCATTATTATTTTTCTTGGGAGTTTAGATATTTTTAATTACTTACATACTAGTACAAATTGACTAAGATAATGAAAGAATCTATTCTATTATCTCTCTTCTGTTCCATTATCTATTTCTCAGTTCATGAATGAGTAAAGTAAGGATGACAGAAATGTAATTTTTCATTGATGTTCTGCCAAATTACTACATCTACATTTTACCTTCATTTAAATGAGACTGTGGAACTGGTATCCAAATGACACTTACTTATTGATTTTTCAGTCCAACGTAGGCAGCAATAATGATGCTCATTGGAACTCAACATTCATAGTGTGCCTATCAATCATATTTTTTGCAAGGTAGATGTATTCTTCATTGTGCTATGAATTTTAATGTCCCCACTTATAAGGCAGCTATAGCCATTTCAGTGTGGTGCAACAAAGTCGAAATAATCTTTACATCATCTAATGAGAAGACTTTTATGACATGGTCTTTTATCTTTTCGGAACAACTTAGAAACATTAGTTTCGGTTGCACGTCTTCATAACTGTTTTTGATCCAGTTATATAGATGTAAACATCACTGATGGATCCTTCTTCCCACTTATATATCCTGTTTTGATTTCATTTAAGTGAAATTCATTTCAATTTAACTTAATATTGACATTTTCCTTCTCTGTATTAACATGAATGTTGCAGTTAGACTCTCTCACAGCTTTTATATTTAGTAGCTGAAAAGCAGAACAGTACATGAGCTTCAGCTGTGGAATTCACTTTTTCCATATGGAGTACTTGGTGCAAAATCCACTACAGAATGTTGGCACCTGTGAGTTCAGGGCTAAGATACATAGGCTTTAAGTTCCAAAATAGAGATTAGAACTGAAAATTCTGAATAAGCTATTGTTCTTATATACGGTTCTTCTACATCATGAGAAAGTCTCCTGGAAATAACTAAGAAAAGCCACGTACCTGAAACCTGATGTGTTTCTTGAGCTTAGAATTTCTTGTATTCTGCAGTGCTTGAAGCTGAGGTGAAAGGTTTCAGCAGTCAGAAAATACAGTAAATATTGTTCATATTTCATTTTAACAATTTATGTCTTAAAGAAGGTCACTCTTGTAATTTCTATTTCTTTATATTTTTAACTGCAAAAATAGGTTTTTTGGTATATCAATGAAAATAACTTTTTGTTTATCACTTTATGACTCTCAAATATACTTGCTGCTCCTTTAAAAAAAAAAAAAAAGTAAACAAACAGAGTTATCCTCAGATACTTCACACTACTAAGTGTTCTGTACTGCTCGTAAAATAACCTCTCCCACTCTCTATTTCCAGAAAATTTCTAAGTAAATCATGTAACTTGCTGGTAACACATAGTCATGGTTCTAATATAGCTGTATTCTGCATCTTACTTGAAAAAATCTTGAAAATCCTTGCCCCCTGACAACAGAATGCTTTTCAGCCCATGTGAGAGAGTCATATCATCAGTAAACTAACTGGCTAAATGGCTTTCAAAGATTTCATCCCAGGAGGTAAAATGACTTTTCAGCTCATATGGGCAGGGTGAGAAAACAAGTAGAGCTTAACTGCCTTAGCAACTGTCATATGTGCCATTGTGTTCAGTGGCCTCAGCACAACAGAATTATTGAGAGTGCAAAAGGAATTACTCTTTTTCTTTCAATTACAGTTTAACATTAAAAATATGATTTCTTGTTGTTTCTAGAATAAATTCAATAAAGCAATATTAATTTTAAAAAAGCTATTATTAACAAACTGATGACAAAATCTTCATTTTAAGTTTGTAGCATTTTAGATAGGCATAGATGAGCAATGGATCTACATTTAACTCATAGATAGAAAAATATCAATATTGATGATAATCATGTACTGAGAGCTACTGATGCATATTAATTCCTGAAGTGCATTCAACAGCTGTGAAGTGTACTCCAGTTTGATCCTATTCTGATTGCTAGCTAGGGCAGCCTTGTGAAAGGGTGAAATTTTGCCCTTCTCTCATAGAGAAATGCACCACACCAAGTGACAGAGCTCTACCTAACTTCTGGTAGCTGTATTTTGAAACTAAGCATTGACTACATTTTAACTGCCTCTGGGAGCTGTGCTTTGGGTCTAGCTCATATATAGGCCTCTCCCAGGCAGTAGTTAAAGACAAGTTGACCCTCCCTAATAAGGGAGCAATATAGCAGTAATAAAAGCTTGTGGTACCCTGGATCAAGGGTAGCTTGTCACACTCTTTAGAAGTTGCTAGTGCTTCCTTGCACCCATAGCCTTGCAGCTTCTCTTATCTCGTCTTACCTGGCAGCAGCAGGAGTGTCAAGTTTCTCAGAAAGTTCCAGGTGTTCCCTGATGGTCCCAGACCTTGTCCTCATAAGATTCAAGAGCTCCAAAAGCAGAAACCAGAGACTCTTGTGTGATCTGCTGCTTCTGTTGGCATATAGTATATAAATGTGCTTGTTCCCTGAATTTCTTAAAAACTAGTTCTGCTGGATCAATACCAGAAATGAAGATTAGATCAAAATCCAATTTTAAGACACATGTATTTCATTTTGGAGATGAATGAAAAAAAAAAAATAAGAAATTAGCATGATATAATGTAAAAAGAAAGCTGATCATTCTTAAAATAATAATAAAATCTGGGGTAATTTTCCTTTTTAAGAATGCTAAGGAAAACAATTACTTCCAAAGTGTTGCTTTGCCTGAAGTGTAATAGTTCGGGACTATAATCCCTTTTGTGCAAAGGAATCCCTTAATTAAAGAAAAAGAAAGAATCACAGGATATTACAAAAGTTAAAAAAATGGTATGTACCTGAAAAATATGGTTATTCTAGAACCGGTGATTTAAAGTATTAGCTTTTTTAATGAAAGCTTAATATTCAGGGATTTATTTTAATTCGAAGAGTTCAAGATTCTTTTCACTGAACTGAAGTGCACTTAGGGTTTCTTTTTCCCCCTGATGTCCTGCCCTCTTCAGGTAGGTGAAACAAAGAGCTTACCTTTCTGAAAATGCAACTGCCAGCACAAGAAAGAGGAAAAGTCAAAGAGAAATCACAGCAAATAATAATAAAAAATGTTCTGTCCCCAAGGAATACAGTCAGTATTTTATTTATTTTGGAGGTGAGATTTTATTTCCCCTCTTGGATTTAATGCAAGTGTATTTTTGATTATTTGTTATTACTCTGCAGTATCAGCTGAAAAGAACCAGCAAGACATTTAACTGCAAGCAGCATCTTTTACCTTCCTGAATATTCTCATTTTTCCACATTAAGACTAACTGCAATCCTGGGAAAATTACCCATTGAATTAAATTATTGTGAGGTGCTTTCCTGTCTACCACTTCTGCCATATTGCCTCATAAACAATATCAACTATTATGATTTCACAGTCACTGTGGTGATTCTTGAAGGGATGAAGAAGCATATAACTGAGCGTCATCTTATTTTGTTTGAGTCATTTAATTTAGAGCTTTCGGCGTGATCATCATGACATTTCTTAACCTAAAGGTCTTTAAGAAAGAGTGAAATACAAAGTGAGAGCTACACAGAAACCCTCACAGAGGTTCATCTCTACTATAAAGGTGAAGCGCAGCTTTCTCACAGCTTGTTTTTTTTAAATAGACTTAATAACTACATTTCAGTACTTGTGTAACCCTCAAAATAAGAAAAACAAAAAAAAAGAAAAAAAAATCTACAATAATATGAGCAGGAGATGTATTTCTTCCATTCTGTGGCTCTAAAAAGTATATAAGTGTATACACAAGGTTATATATGCATACTCTATTCTTATTCATCCAGATAACTGAGTAGGTGGGCAGTTCGGTGGTAATATACAGGCAACTAAAAAGCATCTGAGTTATTTTCAATGTATATTGAATTTAACTGATTAGGAACATAAAGACAGAGGAACTATGGGAGGGGACAAAATCCTCTATGGTGACGCTTAACTGTATCAATTAATTTCCCCCCTAATGAGTTGCTTACACCTTAGTTTTCTTTCTGACTTTGTGGTTATTGCCTTATTTGTGTACACATTTTAAAAGCAGGGGAGAGGACAAGAAAATTCTTGTAGAGAAACGTAGTAATTGCACTTGCTTTAACGGTTATGATTTCTATTAGAAATAAATATAATTTGTGGAAGCCCAGCTACATCTTTAAATAGCAATCATTGGGATCATATGAGGGAGTCATATTTTTTCACTTGTTTTTTGATCAAGGCCATTGGAAAATAAGGTGGATATCCTGAACAGAGCAAACATCACTCTTCTCCTGGGAAGTCAGGATTATCTATGAGAATCTTGTCCTTTTTTAATCTATTTTGAATCATAGCAGAGTTAAAGGAAAATATTTTAATGGCAGTGATGATGTTCTTTTGTGTAAGGATACACCACATGAAAGAGCAATGCTAAGCTTCAGGAGAGCATATTAAACAGAAACAGGTTCAGTTGCCCGACACTAATACATGAAAGGAAGTAGCTGTTTTCTTATTATTATTTAAGTTATCCACAGAAACATAAAAGCAAAGAAAATATTCATCATTGATGGACACGCTGGAAATAGGTGCAGGACTGGCCATTAGAAGTGAAAAATATACTTTGTCTCTCTGCTTTTTCTAAATAAAGATTTTGTCTACAAAAATTATTATTTTTCTTTTTATTATAAACAAATGGTATCACACATTCAATATTGCTTCTAAGCTAGGGCGCTTGTCTTTGAAATGCAGCCATATAATTCCTTGGGGTTTCTATATGCACACCCCGATGAAGCCTTTTACTAAAAATAGGTTTGCTTTTGAGTAGAAGACGTACTTCTGGTACTGTAAAGAATTTGAATTTTCTTCTACAATTGTGAAACAAAAGACATGCACGGTTCTAATTTCACAAGAGAAAATTTTATTTTTCAAAACAGTTATTATAATCAATAATTCTTCACAGAACTAATTCAAGAGTCTTAGAATCAAGTCTCAGTGCTGGAAACTAAAATGGCTGCTCCATTTGCAGGTTTTGGCAGTGTTCTCTAAAACTAAAAAAAAAACCTCAACAAAACAAACCACCAAAAATATAAAAAATGCAGTATTTTCACAGTACCTTTTTCTGTTTTTTCAGTCAACTCTACAGTGGCAACACTGATTCATCACAATTCTAAGACAGAGTACTGTAATCACTGTCTGAACAGCTGTTGTTATATGCTTGCAGCACAAATAGGCAAGAAAAAAATTTATGCCTCAGTAATGGCAGAAAATTCATCAGAGAGCCAGAATCAAAGAAAAATGACCAAGACTTCAAATCAGAAAAAATAGAAAAAAAAATAATCTGGTTAACCAAATATTCTCTATAACCTTTCTTATGATATTGCCATTCTCAACCACTGTGTTGCACTTCTATTTATTCAAATGAAGTTTAATTCTCAAGTTTACCTTCTGATGAACTTGTATTTTAGTCTGATTATTAACTGCTTTTCTGTAAGACGGAAACACAAAAAATACTAACCACAGAAAATAATTGCTACAGAATACTTAGAAAGTTGTATTGTTAGGATGGTCTGCTTTTGCTTTTATTTTTCTCAAGGGCTTTTGATTGCGATTTTTCTGTTTTGTTGTTTTGGGGGGATTTTCTCTGTTGAAACAATGAGAACTCTGAGAACTAATCATCAGGAATTAAGATATAACTGCAGATCAGCTGCAGCTGATTTCCACAACTGATAATACATGAACATGTGTAGCTGCCCAAACCGTATTCTTCTGCTATCATTAAATTTGGTGCTGTTTTTTTCATAAGTGGTTAAATGTTACAGAAGTTTTCTGAAGACATAATGGAACGTAAGATAACTCAAACAGGTTTTGCATTTTACAAATACTTTGAGCCTTAAAAGGGGCAATCTACCGGCTTCAGTGATGCTTGTAATTTCAGCTGATTACTTGTGGTTCCCACTACAACAGTTCTGAGATTAATTTCACATCTGGTCCTTTATGACCTCTTCAAGGACGTATGTGATCCAAAGCTTGACCCATTATTTTCTTGAGAGAGGAGGTACAGAATCCTTCTCTTTGAGGAAGAAAAAAAAATAAACAAACAAACAAACAAAAAAGTTGTTTTGTGGGCTGAAGTCCTCAGAGGATTTTCTATGACTTTTCCAGCAGGTCTTAGCTTAGTGTAGAACACGCAGCTCTGCAAACACTCCTTCAGGGAAATATAACGCTTAAATAGTTACTAGCCAGCTTATAAAGTACTTAGGTTTTAGTATTTGGAATATAACACAGAGAAAACATATCATAAAGCAATCAACAGATTATAAGCAAGGCTTATGCAATATCAGGAATTAGCTCTCTGGAATGTTGGCAAATTTAATACACAAACATATAATTATTTTATTTCTTTGGATTTGATTGGAATTTCAGAAAAGAATCTTGTAAGCTATAGGAGACTGATTGGTGATTCACATTTGAGGTTTGGATGGACACTTTTTGCCCTGTAAATATAGTTAACCATAGCCAGTGTACTAGCCATCATCCTAGGCTTATGCCTACCTTCAAGAAATAAAACGTGAGGTTTGAAAGAGTCATTCTTTATTCAGTGTAATAATACACAGACCCACTCCACCCCCTGTAGACGGTCGATGTGCGTTTTCACCTTGGTGAATATGTTACATTACCATGAGAATTTTCACCTTGGTGAACATATTACATCACCTTTGCTACAGCTCTGAACAAAGACACTCCTCTCCCATTTATGTTTTTCCTAACCAGACTGAAAAAAAAAAGCATCAACTCCTCATAGCTAATAATAGCATGACATAATTTCTTTTTCGTACCACACTCATCACACCCACGCATGATATACATAGATGTGTACATACATATATATATATACACATAAACATATTCTGTAATGTATTATATACGTGCATGTATATATGTATATAATGTCCTCTTCAATACACAACATATGCAAAATACTTTATATGCTCCTGGTCTGTTTTGAAAGACCAGCCTGAGTCATTAACTGCTTACTGCTGAGACAAAAAGAGGACTGGAAATTAGTTGCTTATATAAGAAATTACTTGTCTTTCAGTTAGTCTAAAATGGAACAAAAAGCTATATTTTGGTCATGAATTTTGCATTTTTGATACCAGTAAACTCCACTGCCTGAAAAATCACAACAATATAGAGACATGATCTTCATTTGCTTGTTAAAAACACATTTTAGAATTTCTAGAAGAAATAACTTTATGTAATTTATTTGCTTTTTTAGCTATAGACATGAAGAGGAAGATAAACTTTTTTTTAACCTTTCAGTCGCGTTTCTTCTTTCCACTAATAATGTTGGGGAAATTCAACAGTGAAGTAAACCGAAAAAGAAAAAAACATTTGCTCAGGTAGCTCACTACCAGAAGCTAATTTAGCATTTTATCTGTATTTTATCAAATACAGATACATAGCTGATGACCTCAAATGTTGAAGTGATTTCCTTTCTTTTAAAATTTCAGCTGCAAACATGGTTCTTTTCTTGCTTTTATTGAATTCCTTGATTTCTTAATTTGTGATCTCAATCAATAACATGAATTTGAAGTCTGAAAAGGTTTTTTATTCCCTACATTTTCATATCTGAAAGCACTCAGATAAAACTCTTGCTTATCCATAGTAAGGTCAAGTTGTTCCCTTTTCATAATAACAATTACCATACTTCTAAGGAAATGTATAGTTTCTTTTTTAATGCAACTTGACACTTTTGACAGGGAAAGATAATGACAGTGTAAAATAGGTTTCAAAAAAGTTCAAAGACTGAAAAAGACAGATGTATGCTACATAGCTTTGAACTGTTCAAGAAATTGAAAGAAAAAAATTATTTATGGCACTGTATGAATGCAATTAATATGTTTCTAGTATAAAAAGGAGAAGACTCTCAAAGGATAGTTACAGCTAGAACAATCTGCTTTCATGGCCCAAATATAACTGCCATTGCTCAGAAGTCTTTGGGGTGACCATTCCAACATAAACTCTTCTGTGTTACTTTAACTTCCCCTATTCTAAGTCAGACACCCATCCTTGAAGCTAAATTTTACAGAACACCAGCTGGTAACTAAGCAGCATGCAGCCACTTGTCCACTCCTCCCTGCAGCACAATGTGGGGAGAATCAGAATGGTAAAAGCGAGAAAACTCAAGGCTTGAGATAAAGACAGTTCAATAATTCATTTAAAATCAAGCCAGAACAAAAACCAACCCCAACAACAGCAAAGAGGTAGGAAAAAAATAAAACAAAAGAAAAACAAGTGACACAGAAGAAAACAATTTCTAACCAGCAAGTCATGCCCAGCCAGTCCCTGAGCAATGGCAACCCCCACCAACTTTCACCCCTCAGCTTTTATCATTGAACATGTTGTCATATAGTATAGAATATCCTCCTGGTCAGCTGGGGTCTGTTGTCCCAGCTGTGTCCCCTCCAAGTTTCTTGGGCACCCCAGCCTACTCACTGGTGGGTCAGTCTGAGCAGCAGAAAAGTCGTCAACTCTGTGTAAGCACTGCTCGCCAGTAACTAAAACATCCCTGTATTATCAACACTGTTTTGATTAGAAATACAAAACACAGGTACTATGAAAAAAATTATCTCAGCCAAAAGAAATGCAAGCATATAGAACCATAAATTTCTTTCATAAACTGTGGCTAGAGAGAAAAACGTTAAAATCTGTCTTTATACTAAGATAAATTAGCCTCTAGAAGTACGAATTTTATACTATAGACAATAGAGGTAGCTGAAGTTTGCCACCATTTTTCTAAATAGAAATCTATAGTGGAGTAACATAACAAGAAGTCAGGGCGATCAAATCACACTTAGGTATCTAACATTAGGACAGACAAATCTCTTCTTCAATCAAAAATGGTAATCATATTGTAGTTTATGAAACTCGATATATGTCTTTGGAGTTTTACAGAGGAACATCTCATCTGCCTAAGTTCAATTTCTAAATTTATAGCTTCAGAAATATTACTAATAGAAACCTAGCATACACACTGACTGGGAAAACTATATACGGACATTTGCCCAGTATTAGAAGTTTTAATCCACAATGGAGATCTGAAAAGCTGGGATAGAGTTACTGAAAAATTCTAGGATGTGGTTGCTCCTACAAGGCAGTCACTTTTACTCATAAGACTGAACATCTCTATGCCAGCTTTAGAATTATACAACCTCTTTTACAATACAAAACTTTACAGAATTATAAGTGTTCTGAACATTGCCTTGCCCTATTAAACTGACCGATGAAATTTTATATAGACACATCCAGTGTATAGCTATGCATTAACTTGAATCAATCTCAACATTTCATTCTGATTTTGGTTTTTTATTTAGGGGTATCTGCTTAAAAATTTCACAGTTATTGGTATAAATTCCTATAGTCAAATTCCCAATGTCAAATAGAAAAAAAAAAAAAAAAAAAAAAAAAAAAAAAAAAAAAAAAAAAAAATAAAGCTGGAAGTCCTGATCTTTCTCAAATATATACAGCTGCACACAAACACTCTTGAAGAAATGCACACAGAAGATTTTCAGCATCCTCAAATGACAAAGCAAACCTGACGGATTTCATTCTGGAGTTCAGTTCATCCTACAGGAAGTGATGTTGGCAGAATTTTCATGTTTAGTAGAAAAGATCTGAAGTGTGGAATTGTCACATAGTTGTCCTGGGGTTGTCTAGTTCAACTTCCTGCTCAAAGCTGGACTAACTTAAAAGTTCCACCAGGTTGCTCAGAACCATGGCCAGCACAGGTTTGAAAATCTCCATTAGTGATAAATCCGAAAACTCTCTGGGCAACCCGGTCCAATTGAAATGTAACCAGCATTGAGTTTTTAAGGATCAAAAATAAAGAGAATTATCTATTAGAATGCCTTCACAATAACATAACTTTCAGAATCATTATTACACAATCACTCATTATTTCATACGGTACAGACTGATTAGACTATTGTAAATGTTAAATTATAGTCTGCTCTGTAGAGGAATCTCTAACCCTGGACCTAGTAGAAAACAGTGGCTGCAGAGTGTTAAAAACAGAGAGAGAAAACACTTCTGTCAAAAGAAACTGAACATATTTTTGTGTCATTTCGAAGAATACACTGTAGAATAAACTTTGACATATCTTTACTGTTTTCTGATTGAAAAAGCAAGAGAACTTTATTGAAAATGACACAATCTTGATGAATTATTGATTTGGGCAAGCATAACAGAGGACTACTGGACATACGGGTGAACTACAAGTGTGTTAGAATGATATGTAATTGGTAATGTCAATATCATCAGATTCTGCAGGAACACTGGCAGAAGAAAACTACATTCTTTTCACTGCAGAAACTAATTAGCTGTGGAATAACAGCTCCAAAGAATTTTGAATTGTCCAACAAAAAGTACTTGGCAACTAAGCTGCAAATATTTAGACTTTTATTTCAAAAATTATGTACACTGGGTCAAGTTCTCTAGCCTTCGCTGGTTAATGTTCTGTGACTAGCTTTTCCACTGGATTTGAATATTGCTGTCTAAAGCTCTTAATTGGCAATGTGTTGGCAGAATAGGAAAAAAAAACCCAGATATTTAGAACTTAAGGGGAACCAGTAAAATAAGTTCCTCATTTAATTGGTTAGATTTATTTTAGAAAACATGAATTATTGACTGGAAAGAAACAAGTCATTTAAATATTTGCCTACTAATTATTTAAAGTTATAGCTGGTTAATCTGTTCTCAAAGAATCCAGGTTCTTGACAACACCATTTCAGAATTCTGCTTAGCATCCGGATAGTAAAACTGTTTTCTTAAACCATTTTTTGTTTCCATTTCCACCTTTACCTGAACTGCTAGAGTAGATTAAATCTGAGTCAAGTAGAAAAATAAAATTATAAAAACCCTAAAACTGCCTTCTTAATGTTTTCTGCTTTTTTGTATAGATGAAGCTATACCAAATCACACCTGAGGGTTCTGAAGTGGCAACATATTGCTAGAAGCAATTTTCTCCTTATATTTCTGTCTCAGCTTGAAACAAGTTACATGCTTTACCAAAAGGGGAAAATTTATTTACAAGACTTTCAGCCCAGGAAGAGCTAAAAACTCTACAACAAAATAGAAAATAGCAAGACATAAGAACAGTATGAATAGAAACAGCACATGGAAATCTGATGCCTGCTCACCTGGTCCACAGTCTCCAAAGCATATGCTAAGTGGAACACAGTTCAGCCAGCCTATAGTAGATGGTGTCCGTGGTATGTCTGAAATTCAACCTAGAGCAACAGTGAGATGCAAATTCTTTTGTCCTGTTCCAAAAGCTAGAGCTTTGAAAGTCTAGTCCTTTGAAAGAATCGAATAATATCCAGTTCATTGTTTTAAGATATGATCTGATTAAAATAACAGCTAAAACAGCCAGACACAATGAGATAAGAGTGTATTTATCAACTCAGGGAGAAGTCCAATTTGTGTACCTTATCTTGCAGAAGAGAGCCCTAATTGCCAGGTGGTAGAGTGTGAAGCTAGTACAGCAGAACAACTTTGTTCCACTGCTTGAGGCCAGGCTGAAAGATAACTCTAAAAAGATATTGATACAAATTCTCACAAGTAGATGTCATAATACTTGCCTTTTAAGTACCGTGTAAATTCACAGTTAAACATGCAAGCTGTCTGCAAGATACATGACAAGACAGAATTATCTAAGACAGGTGCTTTTATGCTGAGGCTAGCTATCAAAGTTAATTAAAAAAAGAACATAAGGAAAACAGAATTACTAGAATGGAAAAACCCCTTTTAACTGGTATCTTGAGCTCTTTGCAATTACAAAGATCGGGTGATTAAAGTAAGTATAAACTTATCTCCAAAAATGGCTAATAGGATAGTGGCTAAATATCATAATTTCGTATCTAAATACAGACTTGAAATCATGTTCTGAATAAAGGTATGCACTTGCCCAAATTAACTATAACGGGAATCAGCATTTCTCAGTAATGTGCAGTACTGCTTCCACTTTAAGTTACCTCACATATTTGTACAGCACTGTTAGTTATCACTTGTTGCAGAAGTCCTGTGCTTTTCTGAAGCAGAAAAAAAAAAAAAAAAACTGAACGATTCTCCAGGGCATCTCAAATGGTACAAAACACTGTGATTAAGCAACTGCATCCTATTCCAGATTTTTGTTGATTATTAAGAAAACTCTGACAATCAGTTAAAATATAGACATTTACAGCTAAGGTAGACACTTCATATTATGAAAAAATGTGTTTTACTTCAGAACTTTCACTGGAGTGGGTGGAGGCCTTACACTGGGCTAGTCAGGGCAACTGAAGCCTCTTGACATGCTGGGGGTACAAACAGTGTACTCCAATAAGGTACTAGCCCTGAACATGCTTTTGTGTAAATTTCTATATTTAATTGGAGCATGCCTGAAGCATGCTTGGAGCATGGTTGCAGAATTTAGATACATAGAATCAGAGAAATATAGAATTATATAGATTGGAAAAGACCCTTAAAATCATTGAGTCCAATGCATATTGTAACACTACTAAGTCTACCACTAAACCATGTCATAGCTAAATGTGACAGGTAGAGGCCCCTGATAATTTTTTTTAGATTTAACCTATTTAGAAGTTCTAAAAAACATGTTACATGTTACACTCAGCGTTTTAGAGTCCACAATTACAGTTGTAGGCATGTATGGGACAAATATAGGCACTGTATAAGGTAGCACCCAAGTAGTCAATTTTAAGATCTCAGTGATATTCACATGCTGGCCTGGCTGACAAAAGAATCAGACAGACATCTTAGGAGTTTTAAAGGACTTAGGCCTTATTTCACTAAGATCTTATCCAAAAATATTTGTGTGTGTGTTTACATGCATGTGTGGCCACTGAAATTTGTTGATCTAGAATTTTTTGAACTACTTATTTTAAGATTTTAATCATGAAGTCTCAATAGGTTTAAATGCATGTTGCAGGCACAAGATTAATTATAAAAAATGTTGTCTATTTAAAAACTAAATGTCACTAATTAATGATATGGATAAAGACTTATATTTCATTATAGGAAAATCAGACTGGTCTTGGTAATTCGAAATTTAACGGAGAGGCAGAGGATTCTGAGACTAGCTTAAGTAAGGAACATTAATCTTGAGACAAGACCAAGCTAGTAAAAAACTAGTAATACTAAAAATGTTAAAGCTAGGCTGAGTTTAAAATTGACTGTTTCTCCCTGTTCACTTAGAGGGATTTTTCATTGCTGATGGTAAATAGTTTAGGCTGTCTGTAGTGTAGCGTAGACATACAGTCTGGTGTATTTTATCAACCCACTTCAGACTGAAAGACTTCTTGGCCTGCACTATATATATAACTATAATATTGTAATAATAAATATATTAACTATAATGAGCTATAATGAGGATAATAAATTATACAGAAAAAAGTTATGAATTTTACTTTCTGTCATCACCTTTCATTTCCATTATACTTGGATGATTCCTTCTTCTTGTATTGTTATAGAAAAAAAAAAAAAAAGTGAACATTTCTGGATTGTTTTCTCAATAACATTGTTTGATTTTATGATTAATGTATTCTATTAATAGATAAATACTATTTAGTATGTATTTTTCACATCTCATTTGATTTGTTGCTTCTTTAAATTAAACAAAATCAGTTCATTGCTTTTCCTTCCCCATGATTATTCACTCAACATTGTTCTATTACTTATTAGAAATCAAGGAAACAAAGTTCATTAGAAAGAGCATGCATTAAGCAAGTATTTTGCCCAGGAGAAGCTCATGCCCAAAAGTGGAAAATCTATTTATAATTTATTTTTCTGTGGCTGTTTATCATTGGCTAATATGCTTTTAAGGGTAAAACTAGCTGTATTTTAATTAGATAAACGTGAATATTTTAATAAGGACTAGTTTATAATAATTAATGTAATATAAAACCAGAAATATTTTCAAATTATTTAAGTACATATTTAAAATTGTAATGCTGTTTATCTGTTATAAGAAAAAGTATGGAAAAACCTACAGTCCTAAGTTTTCAGTGTGCTATGCAGAGATATCAAAAAATATTTATGAAACCATGATGTATTCTTAGGGTCATGTACACATGTAACAGCTAAGTAGGCTGCACAAAGATTTTAGTAGTTTATATCACAGTAATGAGGTAGAGAATTAAGACTGAAAGTTAGGGCAGGATTCAGCATCTCACATGTAGATGACTAGTGTCATTAGAAGTCTGTTAAGGTACCAAGGATATATAAATACTCTAAATACATATAAATTTGATTAATATGACAGTGACTTTCTTGTAGACTCATGATCTTTCATTTCATCCTGGTGTTGTCAGATAAAACACTGGAGGGCATCTGAAAAAAAAAAAAAAAAAAAAAAAAAAAAAAAAAAAAAAGGCATAGAGGCATGTTTATCCTCCTACCCTTGGGAAGCATTCTGGTGAGTTCTTGAAATGGAAAAAAGTTGAAGGAGACGAGAATACAGAGAACCTGCTTTAAAAGGCTGTCTATACTAACAAGGTATTTGTAATAGACCCGTGGGTGGGTATCTTCAACAGTTACATGTTGTCCAAATTTAAAACTCTGTAGTGGAGCTCAAGTGTCCAAGGATCAGTACAGTGACAACAAAGTGCATAAAACCAAGGCAGTTTAACCTACCCTAAAATAAGATATTAGGACTGAGATTCTGTTCTCTAAATGAAGGCATTCAACAATTTCTAGGCACAGTGAGGTACCTTTCCTAGCTTCCACCTTGCTGTAGAAGGAGGCAGATCTTTCATAATTTCTGTGTGTGTATTGGGTTTTCTTGTTAAGGTTTTGGTAATAAGAGGACTACAGGAGTTCTGTGAGAAAGTGAAAGATGGCTTCAAGATGGACACACTGCTGGCCCAAGCTGAGCCAATCAGCAATGGTGGTAGCTCTTCTGTGATAACATATTTAAGAGAGGGAAAAAAACTGCTGTGTGAAATTGGCTGGGAGAGAGAAGTGAGAATATATGAGAGAAACAACTCTGCAGACAGCAAAGTCAATGAAGGAAGAGGAAGAGTTGCTCCAGGTGCTGGAACAGAGATTCTGCTGTAACTCCTCATGAAGACAACGGTGAAGCAGGCTGTCTTTCTATAGTCCATGGAGATCCATGGTGGACCACACATCTACCCCGAAGCCTGTGGAGGATCCCACGCTGGAGCAGGTGGAAAAGCCCAAAGAGGGCTGCGATCCTATGTAGAGCTCAGCCCGGAGAAGTCTTCCAGCATGACCTGTGACCCTGTGGATGACCCACACTAGAGCAGTCTATTCTTGAAGGACTGTGAAAGGGATTGTAGAAAGGGGACATGCTGGAGCGGTTTGTGAAGAACTGCAGCCCTTGGAAGGGCACATGTTGGAGAAGTTAATGGAAGACAGTCTTCCATGGGAGGACCATGAGAGGAACCCCACAGTGGAGCTGGGGAAGAGTGTGAGGAGGAATAAGCAGCAGAGACAATGTGATGAACTGGCTGCGTTACCTGTTCTCCAGTAATGCTTGTATGGAGGAGGTAGAAGACCTGGAAAAGGTGGCTGCAGGATGAAATCAGTCAGGTTTTGGTACCAGGGGAACTTGCAGGCAGCTACTACTCAGTACTCATGATCACACCACCTGTTTGGACTTCTCTTTGCCTAAACCAGCAGCAGTCAGAAGTTGCCATGTGAAGATTCATTCTGCTCGACACCAGAAGCAATGAACAGAGTGGTTTCTTGTAAGAAAATCCAATAAGAGGTTGAATGACCAAAATGGGTCTGCAGAGCTTGCTTCAGCCTGGTCAGAGGTCTGCTCCATGCTGCATGACTCAGGGTTCCCAGCATCCAAAGTGTTGTGAGACCATCTGTTGCTTTAGAGTGTTAGCTGGAACAAAGAACATTGAAAATTATGCTGTACAGAGTGTGAGTGCCTTTCTTACTGTGTTTGTAACAGACTAGCACCCCCTGGTGAAAAACAGGGACTTTCTTCTTTTTTTTTCCCCGTTGAAACAGAACAGGAGGCAAAGTATTTTCACAGTCCGCAACTATATTGTTAAAGTTCCTCTTAGTGGTTTGATCTTCTATTTCCCTGGGGCAATTTTGGCCATTTTTGGGGCCTCACCTTCACTTATAGCTGTGTCTCTCTTTGGGGGAATGTCAACAGAAGGAAGCAGTGGTTTTGGAAAAAGTTCACATTAATAAGATTTAAGAGGCTGGTGGTAAAAAACTCTCACAACAGAGAGCAACCCCAATAGCTGAGGTTATTCAGAAGAAGAGAAAACTCCAGGGAGACATAATTGCATCCTTTCAATACATAACAGGGGCTTACAAGCGAGACTGAGATAAACATTTTGCCAAGGTCTGTAGTGACAGGATGAGGTGCAGTGGTCTTAAAGTGAAAGAGGTTCAATTTAGATTGGACATGAGGAAGACATTTTTTACAATGAAAGTGATGAGACACTGGAACAGGTTGACCAGGAAAGTTGTGGATGGCCCATCATTGGAAGTACTAAAGGCTGAGTAGGATGGGGTTTTGAACAACATAATCTATGAAAGATGGCTCTACCCATAGCAGGAAGATTGGACTATGTGGTCTTTAAAGGTACCTTCCAACCCAAATCATTCTACAGTTCGGTCATACCTGTCACATTGCTCAGAATAGCATAGAAAAATTTTGTTTAGCTAACTAAAATATGATTACCTACATTTCAGTTGTTCAAATTTAGGTAAATTGAATGATATACAAACTGTCTTTCAGAAGTTACACAGACAATAGTGGCATCAAAATAGCCACCATGACAAAGTTTCATGGCTTTACAGAAACATTGCTGATAGCATTAGATTGTAGTATAGCTAGAATCCCTGCATATTGCAATCATGTTAGAGGTGGCAGAAATTAGTAGAAACAGATATGCC
Source organism: Thinocorus orbignyianus (assembly GCA_013400375.1). Lineage (NCBI taxonomy): Eukaryota > Metazoa > Chordata > Aves > Ciconiiformes > Thinocoridae > Thinocorus > Thinocorus orbignyianus. The sequence continues at coordinate 504,180 of VXBW01008241.1, forward strand.
TTTTATAAAAAGGAATTTCAAACCTCGTTCTGTCATTCCACTATGAATCAGCCAGGGAGAAAATTACAGTGCAATAAAGGAAAGGAGCATCCTTGTGACCAGACTGGAACTGGGAAAATTTGTGGAGCTTGGTAAATTTATATTCTGACTGTGCCACAGACTTCCAGCAGTAACATGGACAAATGAGTCAGTGCCAGATCCAAAGAGGAAGTGAAAAAGACAGACTCAAATGTAGATTTCCATAAAATATGCTTGGATGCTGCCCAGTCTTAGAAATACCTTGTGGTCTTACTCTTACTTTATGCTGTTAAATGAAAAGGAAGCACTGGAAATACAAATGTTTTGGAACTGAAAAAATGCCATACATATCTGTTTTACAAAACATATTACTGAAATAATCAATATTTCTAGCATTAGGATGTTAATCCATGACTTCTGTATTGAAAGCATTCCTGTTTATATTTACAAAAAACAACAATTTTCTGGGAGAGTCACATTTCAGAATAATTAAGTTATTAATTTAAGACATCCAGCTAAACATAACTTTTTAATTTGATAACATTTTGTTCATAGGACTTAATTATGTTTGCATAGTAGATGTTGACATTAACCATCTTTATTTATTCAGCAAGCAGTATGGGAGATCCTGCAATGCAACATGAGCTGACTACGTCTCTAAAGAGTCAGTCTACACTATGGCTTTGGTTTCTGAAAATATTTAAAACTTTTAAAATATATTCATAGCAGTTCAGTTTCTACCACATATTAAATTTATGTCTTTCTAGGACAATAGAAGAGCATGTTAATATCATAAAGAATCATTACAGAGTTTCTGTTTATACTATGGACTATATCATCCTCTCTGTAGCATGATACTATTGACTTGTTCTAGTCTTGTAAACTTCTGGGGTTTCCTCAACTCCAAAATTTTTAAGAGGTTTGTGGTTTGGTGTTTTATTTTGTTGGGTTGTGGTTTTTTTGTTCTTTGGTGTTTGCTTGTTTGTTTGTTTTTTCCACAATGTCGTGCTCATTCTTTTTCTGGATTTCAGCAACAAAGATACAAGCACTCTCAAAAATTATGACATCCTAGAACTAGAATTATGCTTAACTCTTAATTAAGTAGGATGATTAAACTTAACGATGTACAGTCTTTGGATTATCTAAAAATACATGAATAAATAGCAATTCTCTGCATCATTTATCTGTTTGTATAAGACTACTATTGCTTAACTGTATGCCATAGTCCAAATTTTGGTGGCATTTTAAGTTTGCCTCAGAAGAAATTCCCACTTTTGATTTCATGTAAAATCTTTAGATCACACAGAATACATTCCAAATTCCACTGCAAAGTAAAAGCTAGAAATGCCTAGTTAGGTTTTCTTACACTGTAAGTATATTTTAAAAAATGTAGTATATAATGAACATTTTTCTTAGTGATATGTTTAAGTGAAATTAATTTTTATATAATATTTTTGCATCTCTTTCTAGTTGATCTTATTTTCCTCTTAACATGTTCTTTTATTTAATAATTTGAATTTGGACAGGCATTTAAGAGTTCTATAAAAATTGTGATTGAATGTGTAGTAAGTTATTTTCAATTACCTAACTGAAACTTATTTCATTTCATCACTTACTTGTAGAGTGGGCGTGGGATTTTGACTGGCTAAGTGGGTAATGTAGCTGCAAGAGCGGGAGTGCTCTGAACTTACCTGTTTTCTCAGATCCTCATACTTCATTGGTCATGTAGATAACTCTACTTTCCAATCTCTCTTCACATAGTTTTTCAAGACCTAATTATAGTATCTAAATAAATTAACAAAATCAATGCTTATTGTGCACTTAGAAAATGTAGACCTTACTCTAATCCAACACAGCCACTGGAAAAGCTAAATTTAAAGTAGGAAACTAAGAAACAAATATTTATAATATTAATGTCAACCAGAGTAAGACAGGAAGTATGCCGCAAGTAGATACAGAAAATAAAAGGTTGAAGTCTAATTTCAATCATTGCTGATGGTCAAAGGAATGGAATGTAAATTCTAAAACCTACATACAAGGTGTTATTTTGCAAAAGTAATCTTAATGCATTACTTTTATGCAAAAATGTAGTGTTGGTCTTTATTTTTCCACAGCTTTCTTCAATTTTATTTGCAAAAAATATCTTGATTGTTTCTTGTTGCTCTGGGGATATTGCATCAACTTAGGGATTGAAATTGGACTTTGAGTTAATAACATCTCATATTTTTATAAATGCATTTGTGTATCATTAACTTTTTGTGATAGATGAAAGGTACCAGTTTAACCTTGGAGATGGAATATTGGAGGAGGTTGTAAATCTGCAATTTGGACTGATTAAAGTATGTGGAACTTAAAGAATTTTAATTTATTTAACAATTAACTGGCTGAGAAATGTTCCTATGTCAGCTATGCCAGAAGACATCTAGTTAATAAATGAACACACTTTTCACTCCTTCCATTTGACCTTGCAGAAAAACCTGACATAGTTGAAAAAACAGAAGAGAAGAAAAATAGAGTAACATAAGTGAGTCTGTGACCAAATAAAGAACATTATCATCATATGCATTATGGTGCCAAGATGGCTTCTGGTGACATTAGTAGTATTAATGCTTTTATCCCCAGCCCTTTACTTTTTTTTTTTTTTNTTTTTTTCTTTTTTTTTTTTCGGCCCTTATTTTTTCATTGGTGGTTTTTTTTGTGGTTTTTTTTTCTTTATTTTTTGTTTTTGTTTTTGCTCTTTTTTTTTTGGTTTTTGGTTGTTTTTTGGTTGGTTGGTTGGTTGATTTTTCTTTTTTTAGTTAGTAGTTTTCTACCTGTGATTTTTCAAGCTAATAGGAGATGGAAAAATTTTGATTTTAATAAAGAAAGGAGAAAAAATAGTCTTTGTAAATGTATGTAAAAGAAACTACAATATTAACTAAGTCCAGAATGGTTGTACTGGCAGTCGCTTATCTATATACTATGTTTTATTTTTACAGAGAAGTCCAGCCTTGCTTTCTTCATGCAGGCAGTCTTGTCTGAATGGAACTTCCCATAAAAAGGTGAATAGAATTTGATAAACCAAATGTTAAGTTCTGTAATTGCCATGCTTTCAACACAAATATTGTGTAATAATCCAAGTAAATCTATTGATCTGCTTGAAATGATGAAAATAATCTCAAAGTCTCAATTATTTTACCTGCATAAAGCTATCATTTCTAAGATGTCGCCCAAATACTCTCTTTTCACTCTAGCTTGCAAACTATCTCACTGGTATATACAAAAAATCGTTGTGCCGTTCAGACTTTAAATGCTTTATTTTGCCTAAAAATATCACAGGTAATTTTTGAAGTGGGTATTTTATTTCTTTGTCTCTTTCATAACAGGAGACTTGTTAGAATTTAAAAAGGAAATAAATATGAATTCAAGAACTAAAATTGAAAATGCGTGAGCAGAATCCAAACCCACAAATTATTGATTTCTTTTATATTCCTGTAACTATACTTAAGAACAGAATGTTTTATTCTCTGTGAGAGTTGTATGCCTTTCCATAAGACAAGTATAATTAATTAATACGAATACAAGAATCTCTACTGGAAGGAAAGGAAATGACAAATCACTGAAATAATTAGATTTTAAAATTGAGTACTTCAAACTGTACCCATGAATATGTTATTCAGAAGGCAAAGTCACAGATCTGAAGACTCCAAGTGTGTAATAATGCAAGTACAGTTCAGGACAGGTTCAATGGAAGATTTAGTAACTATGATCATAGTGAGAGAATACTGTTCTCTGTCAAGTTATCACAGAGACTAAACCTACATATTCTTTCAGGGGGAAAAAAAAGTGAAGAAAAAAATAAAAAGAAGAGAGGAAAACCAATTGTTTCAATGTTAACAAAGCCAGGTATCCATACCAGGGAGGGATGGATTCCCTAGGTAGCTTGCTAACTGCCACATCACTTAAAAAGAATGACACAGTGAATTATGTGCCGATATGGCTCTTGTTAAAGGCTATAGGAGTGGCACAATCAGGAGTGGGGCACCATCACAGACTGTTAGCTTCTAATTGAAAGGTTTGTTCTTTTAGTTGGAAAAACTTCTTACCAAAACCTCTCAAATCTTAAATAGTTACATTTTTACCGCTATAGCAACTACCTCTCTTCACTAGGAAGAGAATTGGACCTGATAAATGTCCCAAAAGTTCTCAAGGATTGGACCGGTGACAAAACCAATGAAAACCACAGTGAAATACCAAAGCAAAATTAAAAAAAATATTAGATGTTTGTACTCTATTTAGCCTTCAAGTTTCACTACCATTAATCAAGATAATTAAATATATTCAACATCCATCAAAGTTTAAATATATAGGGTTTCTTTTTCTGATCAGATTAGCATTGAGCAGAAGTGGTTTATTCCTAATCGAAATATTTTATGCAAAATTGGTATATGTACAGAGTTGCTGGCAATTTCTTTTGATACTCCTTTATCTTCAGAACTGTGATGCCCAAAATGGTGTGATGTTGATATTAATCATGTCAGTTTTCTGCTGGAAGAACAGTGAGCTTACAACAACAAAAGACAACAACAAAGAGATTTTCAAATGTGGAGATGAAGAGAAAAGCAACAAAGGGGAAACCAATTGTAATAAGGACAAGAGAAGAAAACAGCTTTGATAAAATATGCAGTCTAAACTAACTAATAGCACTAGAAGGTGACTCTACTTTTTTTCCCCTGTTTATTTCCATTTCTACAGTTCCTTCAGAATGAACTCCAGTCATTTTGAGTGCTGTTGTTTTAAGATTTTAAACAGAAAACAAAGCTGGCAAATTTAGCCTTTACATTGTGTGTAAAACAAGGGAAGTGGTATCCTTCCCTTCACTTTGACATAACTTCAAATGTTTTTTCAGTGGAATATTAACCTTATGCTCCACTAAGCAAAAGAAAAAAATCTTATCAAGACTAAGTAGTGAAAAATTATATTCCACATCCATATAGTTGCAGACATTCACGCCAGATATAGAATTGAAAGAAAGACATTAGGCTCATGGGGTTAATTCATAACATTGATGTTATCTTCTTGGCTTTCAGGGACAGAACATCATGTATGTGGGTATCACTGTTGTCCTGAGCTGCATTTTCATGCTACCAGGGAACATACTAGCTGTCTATGAATTGCTGGCTCTGTCCAAGGCCACCTCATCTCTGAAGGTGAACTCTGATGGAGTACCAATGGAGAAATAGGCAACCTGTACTCTCTACCCATTGACACGTGGCTATGCAAGTAAACTAAATGGGGTCTGATCATGGCTTGAGCATTGAGATTCAATTCTCCATGATGGCTTATCATCAACCTGCTCCCTGACCTACTTTTGGATGGTGTCAACAAGCTTACTTTCAGACAGCACACTCAACATCCCCACTTTTTGAGGTACAATGGATTATTTTAATTTTCTGTCAGACAGGAAGGATGAGGCAATCTGTTCTAGCAAAAAGGACATTTTTCCTCTACAGGTGTGTTGTTTGCCGTGTTTCTTGTCCAGAAAACAGATTTAAGCTCTGTGGCTCCATAAATTTGTATGAAAATTCAGATTTTATGCCTCTAAAGTAGCCCCTATTTTTGGATGGGTAGAGATAACAGATGCTTCCCTGAAAACTACAAGGTGCATCACTGATTTTCGACACAGAGATTCAATATGTTCAACAAAATGAGGGATCCATTTACTACTTCCCAGTGGCAGACAGATGTTCAGCCATCTCCAGGAAAGCAGGGCTCTATCACATGTAACAGTTAATTGGGAAGATAAATGCCATAACCCCAAATGTCCCTCCTTCCTTTTTTTCCCCAGCTTTTTTTGATGAGCATGATATCATGTGGTATGGGGTATCACTTTAGTCAGTTGGGGTCAGCTGTCCTGGCTATGTTGCCTCCCAAATTCTTGTGCACATCCAGCCTGTTCAATGATCACATCGTATGAGGAGCAGAAAAGGCCTTGACTCCATGTAAGCACTGCTCAGCAGTAACTAAAAATCTCTGTATTATCAACACTGTTTTCAGCACAAATCACAGAACATAGCCCCATGCAAGCCACTATGAAAAAAATTAACTCTATCCCAACCAAAATCAGCAAATCGACAAAACTTAATCCGATAAAATAAGCTGGTCATTAGTTAAACTTATCACAGTACAAGACTTTGTAAATAGCGTAAATTTCTTCTGCGACCATACTTTTTTCTTATTAATAAAACAGAAGACAGAAAATATTTTGCAGTACCTGCCAGTTTCTCTGGTGGCCATTTTTCTGGACAATCATGCTGCACAAAATTGCCTTGGAGATATCTGTTCTGTTGAGTGCTGGAGCCCTAAATGATCCATATTTCATAACATAAAAGATGGATTTTTTTATATACCTCATGGAGCTCCAGTAAGACATACTTAAATAACAGAAGAGTCCTCTATGTCTTTGCAGTTTTTCCTGATCACCATTAGATGTGTTAAAACTAGTCCCAGTTTGTTGACTCAGGTATCAAATAGTAGATGCCAGATCCTCTACTTCTTTTTGTCCGTTAGTGTTGCTGCAGTTCTTAAATCTCTCTCACATGAAAGTTACCAGCATATTTATCAACATGCTGGCTATTAACATTCCAATACAAGAGGAGCCAGAAACACATGGTATCCATGAAGAATCTTGGTTCCTTTAAAATAATTTCATCTGCAAGATCAAAACTCATTTTCTTCTGCAAACCTCTTTGGAAGACCTACTACTGAAAACCTAAGCTTGTATACAATAACTTTAAGTAATGGGTATCATCAGGGGAATTGAAGTAGGTCAGTTTGTCAACAAAGCTCTCTTCACCAATACTTTTCTAGTTTCATCACCAAATGGACTGGAGAGCAAAAATGGATTTTGTGAGTTTTCATTTCCCATTCTGATCTTCTGGCTGTGAGCTTAACATACACACTTTCAAAATAAGTGCTAAGCATTATGCATTGACAGTGTTGGATGACTGAAGTAGTTCCAAATTAGTCTGTCTTGAAAAAAGACTAGGCAAGCAATTTCTAAATAAAGTCTTTAAGAAGAAATAAGTTTTTTGTCAGTTGGCAGACAGTATACTCCTAAATGAAGCAGCATCTGCAATCAGTTCACACATAAATTATAAAAAGAGACACACACAGGTGAAAAAATTTGAAAGTTAAACCCAAATGAAATGAAAACCAGATACTGAGTCAACTAGTCTCCTAGATATATCAGGGGAAAGAACACACTGGGAAGTGGTTATTTTTGTTTTTAAAAATGTACTTTCTGTTAAGGGCAGAGTAAAAATGACCCAAACAATTCATGTGACAAAGAATATTGAATAGATACTTAAGAGGCCTTGGATCTGAGCCTTCATGTGGTCAGAAGGCTAGAGGTATAAATTGTGTAAGAATCTGCTCTTTTATTATTTATAATAAAAAGACTATTTATAAAAAGACTATTTATAATATTCCTTTATTTATTATTATTCAGTACTGGGACTAATACTATTTAACATCTTTGTTGGAGATATGGACAGTGGAATAGAATGCATCCTCAGCAAGTTTGCCGATGACACCAAGCTCGGTGGTGTGGTTGACATGCTGGAGGGAAGGGATGCCATCCAGAGGGACCTGGACAGGCTTGAGA
>VXBW01008241.1:511862-524758 GCA_013400375.1 Thinocorus orbignyianus
AGAAGGCTCCAGAGAGACCTTCTAGCAGCCTTCCAGTATCTGAAGGGAGCCTAAAGGAGAACTGGAGAGGGACTCTTTTGTCAGGAAGTGTAATGATAGGACAAGGGGTAATAGTTTTAAATTGGAAGAGGGGAGATTTAGATTAGATATTAGGAATAAAATTCTTTCCTATGAGGGTGGTGAGGCTCTGGAACAGGTTGCCCTGAGAAGTTGAGGATGCCCCGTCCCTGGAAGTGTTCAAGACGGGGCTGGATGGGGCTTTAAGCAACCTGCTCTAGTGGGAAGTGTTCCTGTCCATGGCAGAGGGGTTGGAACTCAATGATCTTTTAGATCCCTTCCAATTGTAACCATTCTATGATTCTAAGATTCTATTATATAATTTATTGTTTATTTTTATGATGGATGATATATTTTATGCCTTTCTATGCTAGAAAAGCGTGTCTTTAGACTGTGTCTAGTTTTGAAAGTAGCATTGTACAGAAGCGAATTCAGATGTTCACAGTGATCAAGGGAGCCATGAGCCGCTAAGACACAGATCCTTTTACTATTAAGGGGATAGATACAGTGTGCCATGAAACATGTAATCAAGGCCATGAAGAAGAAATAATTCTGCATTATATTTAAGAGTGTATCTGCCTTGTGTTTTCTTGACTCAAACCAGCATTTTGTAGATCAGAAGGTGCTGATTAGGAAAAATGGGGAAAATATCACAAAATCATAGAATAGTTAGAACTTGAAGGGACCTAGAAGATCATCTAGTTCCAATCCCCTTACCATGGGTAGGGATATCTTCAATTAGACCATGTTACTCAAAGCCCCATCCAACCTGGCTTTGAACATTTTGAGGGATGGGACAACCTGTTCCAGTCATTCACCACCCTCACAGAAAAGAATTTGTCTGGTTACATGCATACACAAAGGATGCATAATTTCAGCCACTTATTTCATTACTATAGACCTCCTGACGAAGCGAGAGCAAAGTTACATGTTTAGGGTCAGGGCACACCCTCAGATACTTTATGCCATTCTGGCAGTGCAAAGCAGATGGAAAGGATTGGTTGTAGGTGTAGATCATTGAGTGTAGTTCTTTTCCTTCTCTGTCATTTCCTCTGTCCTCCTTCTCCCTGAAAGCTGAAAGATATGCAGTGCTGGAGCTTGACTCTAAGTCTTGAGTGCTACACATCTAGAAGTGCCCAGACCCTGAAATGGCATCAACTTATCAGATCAAAAAGGTGAATGATTGCTTCATACATGAGCAAGTGTAAAAGCGAGAGAAAAATGAAAAGAAAAGTAACCTTTCCATTTGCTCCAATATCCACAAATCACCTACTCTGGGATTACTCTCTATAACATTTGTATAAGCGGTTAGTAAATTGAGTAAGAATTATCTTCACTAGCTGTGCTGACTTATACTTACTCTTCTCCTCAACTGTGTGGGAACTCAGACTAACATTTTTGCATGCTTTAAATCCCATTTTGAGTCTGTTCACATTGCACAGGCCATGTGGATGGCCCATGTTGAAGTCAATTTTGCTTATAGTTCATTTTAGAAAGGTGACAAATATAGAAGCCACGAGAAGAAAGTATTTATTGCAGCCCATAAGCCTGTACATATTTAATGCTAAGTCTGTACAGTTTTATGCTAATGCTTTATGTTGGTGAAGACCGATCATCACATAAGCTGTTGCCTGGGCAACGAGCATGAGCAAAAAGAAAGAATAGCTGTCCCTGGACTCCCCACACTTTGATAACATTCCCCGATATAGTTTTCTTCCCCTTAATCTCTGAACTCAGAGCATAGGCCTGAATCCAAAGCATGCACGTAGGGTCTGATTTCTTTGCTTATTTTCAAACGTCTGAATCTTTCATAGAAACGCTACTGGAATAGATAGTGTATTCCCTTGAACTTTAGATTTAGAGGAAGTTTGGTGAGTGATACTCATGCATACTGAAAAAAAAACACGGGGTTTTTTATGACTCTGTTTAGTCTTCCTATTCTTCAGTGTTGTGTGAACAAACTGATGACATTCATACTAACTCTTTTCTGCTCTATGTCTAAAGATCTTGCAAGACTCTTTCAACCAATTGTTAATCTTTCTGTGTGGTGATCTCCCCTTTCTGAAGCCAACTAATTAATTGCAGTATTTATACTTTGTTGACATAGCTATTGGAAGTGCTGCTCGGTATGTTTTTCTTTATAAAACTTTGCAACAGATTGTAGAAACAGTACTGGTTCAATTGCCTAGAATACAGAGAAAGTTATACCATGCCCTTTTCCCTCATTATGGAAGATTTAGAATAGTATTCATCTGCACTAACTTAAGTCTCTAAATATTATAGGCTGGATTCAGCTTGAGACTGCAGGCTTTTAAATTTAGTCATGGATTCAGTTTGCTCATGCTGGCAACTCACTGATTTAGAGAGCTATTCATCTCACCAACTTTAGATACGTAACTTAAAGTGAAATAATGACAACACCGTTATCTAGAGGGTAGTTTCTCATAGGCAAACATCAATAACAAATGTCATTGAAAACTCCTTAGGGTATGTAGACATCTACATGAAGCTGGACCAGAAGCTAACCTGTGCCTTCCCAGGCTGGCAGTTGGAACAACTCAGGCAAGGTAGTGTACTATCTCAAGTTGCACTAGAAACAAAGGCAAATTAAGAAATTTTAAGAATTCATCAATTCCCTACTCCTATGATGGAAACTTAAATATCAATATGCAGGCACTTACAGTTAGATATTTGAAGTCTCAAACCTGAGCTCATCTTGAATATTTACGACATTCCTTCTAAAAACTTCCTGTTCTTTCTACTTTCTCTACAACTTTTCCTGACAACTCATTAATCAATAAATACTATTTAGGATTTTATGTCTTTCTTTGTTTCTTTATTCATTTTGTTCTTTTTATTCAAACACTGCAATGCTATTTATTTTGAGAGAAACAGAGTGACAGGTCTACAAATTGTTCAAGGAGTAAAGTATTGCATTGCTCTAGATCTGTCTGTGGTCTGCAGCATGAAGTTGTGGCCCTTCTCACACCCCTTTACTCTTCTTGAAGCTACTTGTTCATGCTGTCTTCCTTACATCAGAGGTAGTTATTGTGAGACTGCAGAATGAATCAAATGAACCGAAAACTAACTAAAGCTACTGAAAAAATCCCTCACAAAAACAAATGGATTAATTTTTAAATCTTACCCTCTAGACTTTCAAGATCCAGGGCAAAGAAGGGCAAAACAATATATGGCCATAAATAGGAGACATGGCTACCTCTTTTGATACAGTCTAGTTGTGGATTACAGTACATGAAACCTCATCCCAAATTTCAGATACTTGACACAAGTATACTTCATTCAGAAGTATGTTGCTCTGTGATGTGTACCTCCCTCTGTGACATACTGTGTGACATTAATAACGTTTACCCTTGTTGTTTTCTAGCACCTCCTCTTTTTTTTTTTTTTTTCAAATCTTGTGTATTGCTTTAGCAACACTTTTTCATTTAAAGAAATCACCACATAGAACTTTGAATAGTTTAGTCACTAGTTCTAAAATAAGTGTTTACAAATGTATTTTTTTTCCTTTTACTGAACTTGTACTTACATAATGGGTTTGCTTTTGTTTGACACAAAATGTTTAACACATTGCTATATTTATTGTTTAAATGTGTTTATCCCCCTGTGTTTGTTTGTGTTCTTCAGTTTCCATGTTTCCATATGCCACATTTTTTCCATCAAAAACAGTACTCAAAGAACAGAGTGTCAGAGAAATGCTCTAAGTTCCAAACAGTTCTCTGTGTTTTGTAAAACAAAAACTTTTATTCTGAAAAAACATTGTTTTCCAGTTCAATTCAATGAATACTTTTGAAAACTAATTAAAAAATAATGACAGTTTATAGCCCAAAAGTCTGTAGTCTATTAAATGGTTGATAGTACAAGCAGCCTTTTAAGAATGTATTTGGGAATTTACAAAGTAACTTAACACCCGCATTAGCATGAATGAATGCTTGTTTCCCCTAATGAAAATCTCTGAAATGCACATCACTCTTTTCATTAATCTCTTCAATTTGTGCTAATAAATCTGTTTGCAGCTCATTATTGTAGCCTAAAAATATCTATGTAGGTATGTACAATAGATTTGAAAAAGAAAATTTATTATTTTATTATTTAATTTGTTTGTTTGGGTTTTTTTTGTTGTTGGTTTTTTTTTTTTTTTTTCTCTCTTTGTTATTGTTGTTGTCATTGTTTTGGCTAATGTACAAAGAATAAAATAGGCTAATTCCTCTGAAGTTTCTTTCAGGTTTTTCTTAGGGAAGGAGAAAAATAAAAGCAAAGCAAATCTCTATATAGTGTTTCATGGAAGTGTCGTTCAACACACACATACTATGTGGAAAATCTATTATAAATACAGATACCACAGCAGTTTTCAGACATTTTGTTTAGGCCAATTATTCTAGATTTTTACAGAATCTTGCATTGTCTTGTTGCTAACAAAACATTGTCATGAATCTGGTTTAAGTAGGCTTTATACAATGGAGATACTAGGTTTCATAGTTTGCTAGTCTCAGTTTAGTAAAAATTGGATTAGGTACTTGTACAAAAAAGTGAACAGGTATTTTAGGGACCATTAATTCTAGAATCCTATTAAAACCATGGCAGCAGAGCAGTCACAGGGAAGCTTCAAGTTTTAACAGAATCAGAATGATCCGAAACAGATGATTCAAAAACTATATACATTCACAAATGATTTCTCTGTTTACATTCTTGTTTGACTGCAACTCAGCCTCGCATTAAGACCTAAAACAAGGCTGAAACAAGAGGACAGTGCTTCAGAAAACAGTAAAACAAAATCCTCTTATTAGGCCGAATTTTTAAGCCCTTATTTATAATGGTAAAGATCTGTTGTCAAGTTATGGTCTATGATACAGAGTACAACATGACTTCCTGTGAGACTAAATGGTCTGTCCCACAAGACTTACAGACAAAAAAAATATTTTAAAAAATATTAATTTTGAATGCTTTGATTAAAATAAGAAAAAAAAAAACACACCCCACAATTACGCCATTTATATGAAAAGTTTAATGATGAAGAATAGCATATATCCAAGAGCATGCATATCTAAAGTTGACTTTTTGTGCTACAGTTTGTGAGCTTATTGATTACCTAAAAAAATACACTGTGGTTTCCAGAATATAACCCTTGGACCTTTTGGGAACAGTGATACAGTAATGTGCATAAGAAAGTAAATCTGAAAAGACACAGATGAGAAAGCAGTTAGAATCTTTTGGTGCAAGAGGTAGGGTTGTCAAGGTAATCTTGACTGCATTTCTATTATTTTACTTCTATTTTATGTGCATCAAAGTTTGGTAATCTCAAATACGATACACTATTTTGTACTTCATCAGATCTTCATTTTATTGCTTTCCTTTCTGTTTTTGACTTGCAATAATAAATTTATCTGCAGTACAAATGTTTCATTTCAAGTCGTGAATCTTATGCTATCTTTGCCATATGGAAATATTTATTCTCCAAGAAATATGTAAATGAAGCTACATACTAAAGAAAAACTATGGAAGTTAGCATATGTTGGTCTCCTGCTTCCTAGAAATCCTTGTTCTGAGTTAATCTTCAGATACAACTTTTAAATAGGCAATTTTTACTTTATTTTTGGCCACTTTTATTTTATGTTTAGGTGTTGTATACCTGAATTTGGATTTTTCTTTAATTTGAAGAGCAATAGGAAATAACTCCAAATTTGTGAATTTGTAAGCATACTCTTAATTCAGTGACTCTGATACAGGCCAAATAAATCATATTTGTATTATTATTATGAATCATCGATGGTATATACTTTGCCAAAATGACACTAGAAAACTTTAGAAAAGATAAAAAAGTCTTCTGCGCTTCTTGCCTTTTCCAGCCTTCTGACTGAAAACTGGGAACCAAGAGTCGGGGTGTTTTTTTGTTTCTTTTGATTTTTTTTTTTTATTATTATTATTTTTTTACTTTTTAGTCTATAGGAAGAGAAGCATCACCATGTTAAGAGTAATGACTATTCCAGTTGTGGGTTTTCAGTATTAGTGTCAAGATTACAGTTGTCTTACTAGCAGCTGGGATAGAGCTACACTTTGGAGTGAGGACAGAAACAGTGCTGGTAAACACTGATGGTTTTGGTTGTCACTAACTCTCAAGGCCATTTCTGCTCCTTACAGAACCTCACCAGTGAGTAGGTTGGGAGTGTGAAAAAATTGGGAGGAGACACAGCTGTGACAGCTCAACTCTGACTGACCAAGGGGATATTCTGTGCCTTATGACTTCATGCTCAATGTATGAAGTTGGGGAAATAAAAAGGAAGGTGGGAGAAGTTTGGAGGTGACAGGATTTTTATTCCCAAGTGACCATTTTGTGTGATGAAGCCTTGTATTCCTGGACATTGCTGAACAGTTGACTGTCTGTGTGAAGTACTGAATGAATGACCTGTTTTGCTTTGCTCCTCTGATCCTCTTCCCCATCCTGCCACGGGAATAGTGAGTGAAAGGCTGTGGGGTCCTAGTTGCTGACTGGGGTTAAAGCACAACACCCCATTTAGATATAATTTTCAAGTACTTCTGAGAAGGGTAGTGTCAGGAGAAGGGAGATTTTTGATTTTGTTTTGTTTTTCAGTGTTTTGTTTGTAATCTCAAACCCTGGATATACTAAATTTATACTGTGATTAAAGTTCCACCTTTTGAAACAATGAAACATTAAATCCATTCACAGGTTGTGGTAATTAGGCTAGAATTTTTCCAAGATAATAATTCTATGCTTGAGTTTTTCCCCCGTGTAGATGAATAAAATGGACACTTGTGTCTGTTCAAGCTTTTAAAACTGTCCTTGATACTAGAGAGGTATCTGACATCGCATTACAAAGATACCAGGAGAAAACAAGTAGTTTTCATATTCAGAGGAAGATTTGTTTATTTTGTACTTATGGGAAAAACAAACAAACAAACAAACAAACAAACAAACAAAAAAACTATTTTAGAATTGTCTTTTATCAATATGGGTTAAAATTGAGTTACTGATTGACTCAATTCACTCATTTGGTGAAATGAAAGAAAGCTTGTCTAAAATAATAGCGGAGCGTTGCTTTCTCTGGCCAGATGCTTTTTCTTGTTAGAAGTATCAGCAGGATATTTGCAAGACAGTTGTGACAGAATCAATATCTCTAATGGAGAAAATACATGCTGAGGAATAAATTGGGGAAAATTTTACACTACAATGAATGGGGGCTGATATGTCTGTTTCTAAGTGTCAACTTAACCAGTGAGTGCTTATGCATCCTATCAGAGAGCCTGTCCATATAAATGCGAAAACATTCTGTTAGAAAAGTACAGAAGTTCAGCACATGTAACCACTACTGTCCAGTAAACATGTAACGACAGGCCTAGTGTCTCTCTTTGTCATTGAAGTCAGTCTCTGAAGAGCACTTTTCATGATGTCAATGACAGTGTATCTGGGAGTCAAGCTATAAAAGGAGCTATCTCTTAATGCAGTAAGAAACCTTAAGAAGGGCAGAAGCTTGGGAAAGTTCAAGGATTAGATAAAATATTACCACCCCTTACATTCTTTTCAGGGGAAAAGAAGGAAAGGGAAAATTTTCCTTTATGTTTTCCCTGGTTTCACAGAAATTATGATCCCTAATTGTATAGAGCCAGAAAATATATTAAAGGTAGTACGGTTCCTCACTCCAGTAATGTAATGTTTATTCTTTCAATATTTTATGCAACAATTCCACGGGCAAATCCTGCTTATTAGAAATAACACTAAGGAGGAGAGAAATAATGATATAGGGGTGATTTGTGTGCTCAGGACACAGGGATCAATGTACTAAGAATTAATGTATGTGAGAGACAGAGTCCATAAGAAATCTATAAAAAGATAGGAGGTCTGTGATTTTCTCTGCAGAGGAGTTGAGGGACTAGAGATTTTTTATGTTTTTTTGTTTGTTTGTTTGTTTTGTTTTTTTTAATCATGGTCAAGCAGTAGTCATGAAGACTTAGAATCACAGAATCACAGATAGGCTGGGTTGGATGAGACCATTAAAGATCATCTAGTCCAATCTTGCTGGGGTAAGGTCTGTGAGGCATCTTCAATTAGATCAGGTTGCTAGAGGTGACCTTGGCTGGACCATAGACTTGTCTGTGAAGAGACTCCAAGATTTGTTTTCTTTTCATGAGAGCTTTGAAAACCTGACTTCAAAAAGATCGTCCCCTCAGAAGATACACATGACTTACTGAGTTTCTATGTGACCTATGAAAGTCATATATATTTGATTGAGAATAAGACAACCCAAACCATTCTTGCTGAAGGAAATAGTGTATGCCTAAGTATGATACGCCCAAACTATTCTATAATTCATGAGAAACCATGGCAGACTAATGAATGATTATGGGAACAACTTTCCCTTTGAGATGCACATACTGGACACAGAAAAGACACACAGCAGCACATGAGAGTTTGTGTTTGCATTCATTTCTCTGTAACTTTCACTTTTTTTCTTATGGACATTTCGCCACTAAGATGTTTTACGGCAGTAATGTGGAGATAACTTGTTTTAAAGTTGGTACAAATATATTTTATACATGCTGGAAATACCAGCTCGAGTAATAAACTAGCTACAATTACTTTTTTTCCTAAATTTTCTTAGCTCAAAACCCTTCTGAAATTACATTGTCTCTTGTATTTGCTTTTACCCATAGGGAATTTCATTGTTATCTTGCTTGTATGGTTTCCTTTATTTTGTACTAATCTAATTTTATAGTCATTTGAATGCTGGCACTCCTAGCTACCTAACTGCTTTTTCCCTGAATATTTAATAATAATCATTTAGTTGTGCTTTATAGATACATTGCTGTATAAACAGTCCAATTGATTCCATTTGCAATGTATCTTGTATTTTGTGAGCATTGCTTTTCAAATATGTAAAACTCTCACCGCTTCCTTCACTACATTATCCAACACGTTTTTCTCTTTTTTTCTTTTTTTTTTTAATAGATCTTTTTGTGTGACTAACAAATGGAACTAGTGTAACTGCTCTAAGGCTTAGTCTCTGTAGTACTACTCCTCTTCACATTTTACTACTTCCCTTCTGCAAGTAAGGTCACACTGGTCCAATTAGCCTTTTTTCTCTGTTGCATCATGGATGAGATAAATGGAGACCAAAAAAATTGTATGTTAGTGTACGAGCTAAGATATTTTTACAGAATAAAGAAAAATAATCTGTAATCTAGGATATATGTGTCAAATAAAAGAACAGGCAAAAGAGAACCTGACTTTATGACTAAGAGATCTGGGTTCACAGTTTCAAGGAGGTAGATCTTTTCTACTTTAAATCACACAATCTCTCTCCCTGGATTGTTTTCCAAACTGTGAAAAACAGCAGTGCTGGATAGTAAAAGGATCACACACACATATCCCTCAGCAGTAAATGGATAGTAACCAGCAGTTAAATGTACACATCTACATGTGGTTAACGATTTTGATCCCCCAAGGCAAATAGTGCAGAGCAATTTTCAGCCACTACCTTGACAGCAGACTACCATGCTCACACTACTTAGTAAAGTACTGCTGTGAGTTAAATGTGATAGCCCTGATGGCCTTGCACAGTGTCTTAGCTATTATTTTTTGGGGTGCTTTCTTGCAGCTCAAGCTATCTGGAATACGGTGAAGGCTGTTTTGGAATTCATTAGGGTGGCTGTTTTTGAACCATAAAATTGCAGATATATGTCATTTGCCAGACAGTGCAACATAAGGGCATGTAACAGTTTTCAAAGCCTGCTAGGATAATGCTAATAAACTCTACAAAACACAGTGTATTCAAGATATACTGAAGGCTGGAAGCAGCCATTGCACTTAATTGCCACCATAACTACACCTGATTTTTATTCAGAAACAGTCTAAAGATTTGCTCAAAAAAAAAATTCCTGGGAATGAATTAGCACTTCTACGATGTGATTCATTGGGTAACCAGGACTGAGCAGTAGTGTGTGCTTAGAATCGCTGGAAGAATCTACCATATTCTCGCAAAGTGTCCTGTCAATAAGTAAAACTATTTGTTATTAACAAAGGGGTCAAGGTATAGTTTTTTGGATTAGTATAAAGCAGTTCACAAAATAAAGTCCTAAATCATGATGAACAGTCCATTCTTTCAGATTTTCAATATGTGTTGTTTGCATGTTGAGAATCCAAGTGAACCACAATCCTTTGAAATTTTGCGGGACAACAGTGCCGTGAATAATTCTGAGTTTAAGTAACTACCACTATATGAAAGATAGAATAAAGAGAAAATCTAGAACCCAAACACAAAAGGCAGACTTGATATTAGTTGCTGAAAGGCTAATGAGTGTACTGATGATACAATGTGTTACATTTACAGTGCTTGTTGGAGATTCTGATCAACCTAGTCTGAAGCAAAATCATACCACTTGACTCCCTCATCTTTCTTTTCTTAGCCTGTTCATTAATTACTTTTCAGACGCAATACATTTTAAAGATTTTTTCATATGCACCAATGACTGGTGTGTATGTGTGCATATCTGTCATCTGTATCTACATTTATGTCTTCATTTATCTATATTTAATCTCAGTTAATCACATCTTTGCAAGTTTCTTCTGTTTTTCTAGCCAAGATTCAATTTCTAAGATGTCAATGATGACTCATACGATACTTTACTGTAATTTTCCAAACTCTTGGTTTTTAAACATTGATGACCACAGTAATTTGAGAACTTTTGCTACAGTTTTTCTCATTATATTCATTCTGTTTTTCTAATGAGTTTGTCGTTGCATTTTTAATGAGTTCAGAAAATTTTTCATGCTGTTACAAGTTTCCTTTTGGAATTATTCTTATTTTAGGAATATCCCTTCAGGGATCTTTTAGTAATTTAAAAGGTTAGAACTGTATCAGTTAGGTTACCTTCTGCCATTACTTCTTTATTTTAAGGAAATATTAGAATAAGACAAACAAAAAACCAAACAAACTGTCCAATACATGAATAACTTGAAGAATAATTTCATTTAAAATTACGATGTTTATTAAAAATATTAAAAACAACTTTTTTATAATCCAAGGACAACGTAAAATGAAATGTGTTGATTGACTCCTGTATTACACCCCAAATATCTAACTATTTTGGTGGCCTTCTGCTGACTTGCTCTGGTTTTTCAGTCTGTCTTTTGCACAGGGAAGCCTAAGACTTGACATATCGCACTGGGGCAATCTCACAGATTTCTAATAAAGAGTAACCCTGGCTTCCCCCAGCCTGCTGACTCTTATTTTGCCAATGCAGCCCAATAAAAGCTTTTACTTCTTAATAGCTTTTACTTCTATAAGGGTACTTTGCTGACTCAATGTCACTTGTCCGTCAGGATAACCTGGTCCTTTTCAGCACAATTGCTTCATTACTAATATTCTCTGAAAGCAAGATAGTAAACTTGAAGTATCCTTTGGTTGCATCTCAACTGACTGATCAGAGCCCGCTCTGGGGCTTTGGTGTCTCTGTCATTCATATCAAGTTTTGGAGTATGCTGCTGCTTTCTACTGACTGTACATTCACATTTCCTTACTTTGGAAACAAGTCACTAGGGATTTTTATGGAAATGGACCACCACGTCCTCAGAGTGTGCCTGGGTAGTTAGCTCTGACATGGCCTCTTCCAAGTAACTTGAAAATGATTCTAGGTTCACTTATTTAGATGAAGTCTTTGACTTGAGCGTATAAATGATCTATTACATACCATAATATAGTAAACTGAGAAAGACTACAAACAATTAAGATCTTGTCAGAGTTCCCTAATCACCCAAACTTTTGAGACTATATTAAATAATAATTATAAATGAGTATAGTTTGCAGGAGAATTTATTTTATTTTACTTATCTTATTGCCAACTAAGACAAAAACAATTCATTTTTGTTTTCAGAATGATTTTATGCATGCTTTGGCTCACTTTTGTGAAGAAATTTAGAACACAGGTTATTTAGCAACACCATGTACTGAAAAAGAGACTGCTTGTGGAGTTAAGTGTAGGCATGAATTAGAATAAACATTTGTCTAAATTCCATTCTGTAGCTACTCCCTGTAGCTGGGGCACAGAAGACAAACTCCTTGTCTAAGAAGAAAAAGTGATTTTTTTTCTGTTTGTTGCTTTAATGTTTTGGGATTTTTTGGTATGGGAGTGTGCTCCTCTGCCTGCACTGCTTAAGCAATTACCACCAGTGACAGTCGTGATGGCTGCATCTGGCCTAAATTGGACTTTGGGGAGATGGATGGCAGCAGAGTAGCTAAGGACTGTCTTGTACACTAACCCAGACATATTGCTGGTGTGCAAATATGACTATAAATCATCTTACTCCATACATTGTGGACAGCCAAGAGCCTGTTAACCTCACCTACAAAGCAGCAGGCTGCATGGCAGGATCTCCCCATTAGCCGGGACACCCCTCAAGGTTACTCCTCAAGGCTGAGAGACTCCTTATCATATAAGATACTAGTTAAGTGAATTAGGAATGAGCATGTTGAACCTTTGTAATCTTAGCAAAGTGATATCAATGACTGATTGTGAGTACATGATCCTTAAAACATAAACCACTGGCCAAATCTGTGACTGAGTCTGGATCCAACTGCACCTAGATACCCCTCTGGGAAGTTTAGAAAGCAAGGGGATCTTCTCTTGAGTCTCATGACTCAGTGGGGGGGTCTACCTAACATTTCTGTCTGACCCTGCCCTCTGTACAGGAAATAATGTACCTTGCCATCTAATCTTAAACTACTATCACATTTACCACTGAACTTTGTTAACTCACAGTCTTGTATTAAAATATATAGTTTCTTCTGTCTTGTGAATGAAGTGTACCA
>VXBW01008241.1:524822-536688 GCA_013400375.1 Thinocorus orbignyianus
ATTTTTTTGGGGGCGGTGTTGGTTGGTTCTTTTTTGGTTTTGGTTTTGGTTTTGGTTTTGTATCTTGCTGCTTTATATATTATCTAGGGGTAGCTTGGAGAGGTCAATTCTAGGCTTGCATCAGACAAAAACATTAGAATCTACCACTTTTCAATTTTCACAGGTTTCTTGATTTTCTGCATCCGTGAAACTGGTTTGCATGGATATGATACTTCCTATGCTCTCACTTAGAATAAAGACAAAGTAACTAACTGATTAATCCATGCCTTCCTTCAGTGGAACATTTGTGACACCTTTCGGTGTTCTACATGCATTTTAACAACTCTTTAGTACGGTACATGTTAGACTCTCAGTTAAGGGAATCCTCTCAGTCCTCAAGGACTCTTTTGAATTTACATTTAAAAGTTACTGAATAAAATTCATAAGGAAAATTGGAAGAACATACCAGACACAAGCACTTCTCCCTCCCAAGACAGTCTCTCTGGCACTAGACTACAAAATCAGGCTTCCTCTCGCTTAGTTTCTCTCCTACCCAATAAATGTTATATTCTTTTCTGCATAATAGTATAGCTACAGCAGAGAGTACTTCCTAATGTCTATCTAAATTGGCTTCCAAAATGTTTAAAAAGCCTGCGAATTCCCTCATATCATTATATGCTGATTGCATAGCAGTGTTAGAAGCCTCTACTAAAGATAAACTGGATTGTATTTTTTTTCCAGACATTTTTATTTGAATAAGAATTAAAGCTTTCCACTACACACTATTTTCTGCTAAGATGTAACTCTCCACAATCAGGTGAAAACGCGTTTAAAAATCTATGGAGAGAAAGGCAATAAGGAAAGGTGCAGTAGAAATTGAACTCGCACATTTGTCATACGAATACAGTAATGAAGAATGTCTCTCCATCAGTAACCCTCATGATTCACTGCTGTTTCTTCAGTTTTTAATAATAAAAGAAGCAGAACACATGCTACTAAATGTAGGATTCACCTTCACAGTAGAAACAATGCTTCAGCCACTGTGTTTTATTTGAAGAAAAAGCTTCATGTCTACGGTATAGATACTTTAGAATCAAAGAGAGAGAAAAGGACTATGTAACCAAACTAAATGTTTATGGCTGTCAGTAATTATGTTAAAACATAAGAAAAAGCACAGGAGGTGGAAAAGTTTTGGCTACAGGGTAGCCTGATAGACATTGGATAGCCAATATGCAGAGTTAAATTAATTTTTTGAGAAAGGAGAAAAAAAAACACTATTACTATGCTATATTATACTATACTGTATAATATTATCCATGTTATATAATATATATTATTTAATAATATATTATATCATATATTTATAATATATTAATTATGTTGTATATTATAATACCATACTACTATACTATACAAGTAGATTATTAATACAAAATTTATTAGCTTGACTGGCATACTTGTATTAGTGAGGGCTTGCATTCATGCAAGTGAGCTCAGAATCTGGTGATTACATTGAAAGTCAGTGGAGTCAATGCACTTTTTAGTTACAATGCATACCAGCTTTATAAACAGAGGTCAATTAAACTGGTGAGTAGGCTTTCTGTTCTGAATTCTGCATGCTGCTGTGAGAGATTAATCTTCAGCACTCCTGAACTTTTCATTGCCTCCTATTAGGAATATCCCAAACTGACTCTTATAAAGGCAGAGACAAATTCAGTTGTCCTTAGCTCATTAAAAAGAATGAAATTGCTGTCACATTACACATCCCTAAAGTGTAATCTAACTAAAAAAAAAAAAAAAAAGGCTGCAGAAAAAAATCCCCATGAACCAAACAGAAATTCGTAACACCATCTGCTTCATTATGTCAATTTAACCGTGTGATAGAAAGCCACTTTGCCTTTTGCAACAGAAAGACATATTTAGAATTATATGTCCTTCCACTTTTCTATAGATTCCCCCACATGTAAAAGCATAAATATTAGTTTTTTTCACAATCTTACATAAGCACTTATACACTCACTCTGTCTGTATTTGTTTTAATTATGTAAAGCTTACACTTAACTACTTTGAATCATACTGAGAAAATGGTACGATGAATATGTAAATTATTTGTCCATTCTTGGGACTAGAGAATTATTTTCTAGGTGATTATACATGATTTTGTACTCTGGTACCTATTAGTCTATTGATTATGGACGTCTGGTCCTGCTGGAGACTTAAGTTACTTTAAACACCGAGGAGTTTTGGATCTCTAAATCTATCTTAGTGGAATACCAACTAAAACAGGGTCACTCTAAAAATCAGATGTATTGGGTAAAACAGAACAAAATTAACTGCTGTCCCTACTGGTTTTGCAAAACTGATTCTTTCACTGAAGAAAGAATCTGATCTTTTATTCCCAACTATGGAATAAATGACCTTTGGGATTTTTGTAATCTCACCCTCTTTTCACTGTCTTTGAGATACATCAATGGCTTATTTCCTTGATCTTTTCCAGTGTCGTTTTCTGCTCTACTCATGTTTCAATTTCTTCACTTCTGGTACCTTCCTTTCTCTACCTCCTCCATGCTGCACTGCAGAAACTTCTTTCAGCTTAGCATTGTCTTTTATTTCAATAAAAGGGCTGATGATTTCTGTCAGCTTTTACGACAAAGATGAAAGAAACTTACATTAGGAGTCTGTAAATAATCTTTCTTTCTACTGGTCAATTATACTTTTTAATTACAAAACAACATCAACTTAAAATAAACTGTAAGCAAATATATACATTTTGGTATAACAAGAGATATTCATACACTGATGGATCCATAAGTGGGAATCACAATTAAAATATTTGATCGATTATCAGACATGATGGCAATCAGGCATACTAGGATAAGCAGGAAGATCTGGAGGAAGTGCTTGCAATGAACCCAAAGTTGTGTTAATGTAGTGTCTCTTACGATTAGGACAGGATAAAATCAGTTGCACATTTATAAGCAGAATATTGGTCAATCAAATACCTACACTATAGACAAACAATGAGCATTTAATGCTCTAGGATGTTCCAAGATGAAGCACTTGAACTGCTTAATAGCATGCAGCAACTCTAATTGAGGTATCTAGAGTGCAATTGTTTAAATTGGAATTTAGCCAGGATACAGACATGGAATCCCAGCCCTCCTGTGTGGTTCCATGGACTTTTAAATTACTGCAAATACACAGAACTTCAGTTTCACGTGTCTTCAAAGCACTGATATCCTCTATTAAAACAAAACAAAACAAAACAAAAAAAAAAAACAACAGAAAAAAAGAAAAAAAGAAAAGATTCTAACGTAATCCACAGAGAGGATCTTCAAAAATGAATTTTAATACTCTCAATATATCATCTACACTTCTATGTATATTTCAACTATTATCTTTCTGATCATATATATGCATATATTTCCTTTGCCCCTCTTTACAAACCCTAAAGAAGTTAATATTCTCTTATTTTCCAATAAAAGTTTAAATAATACACTAAATTTTATTTCAGTTATCAGTTATTCAGTTATTTTATTAGGTCTTAGAGAGATATAAATGCAGTTGTTCTTACATGGGCCATTAATTCTTTTGATGTTTTTAATGTAGGTGTCACTTCATTCGCTTCATTTAGAATGAAGTATAGAATTGGCCTCATACTTAGGAAGCGAAATAGAAAGTTTGCAACAGGGATCAATGCATATATTATACAATATTCTGACTTGACTGGACAGGAAATTCCTTGTTCCAGGAAGGAATATCTGAGTTGGGTAACTGTTTAAAAGCTGCCCTCAGAAGAGTAAAACTAAATCTAGAAAAAAGTAGGTAGCTGAAACGGGAATGTTTTAAAGATAGATTAATTTTATCACTTTGTTTAGTAGCATTCAGCCAAAGTATTTAGGGTCAAACTGAAATTTTTAACACTTATGACCAGTCATTTTTTGCATCATGTCTAGTATCCATACTTCTAGTCTAATTTACTGGGTTTCAATGTGTTTATTCCTATCGGTCTCAAAGATTCTTCCTGTTTTTCCTTTAAGTATAAAGATTAACAGACAAAGAGAAACAATACACATTGATATAATATAGACATTGTTCACTTAAAATTCAGAGGGAAAAAAAGAGATCTGTGCTAAGAACAAGAGCAGACAACTGATGTTGCTATCACTGACAATTTTTTCACTAATTAATGCTTTAGTAAGAAGCTTTCCACATTGTTACGCACAGACTAATTATTGTCTTGTTCTTAATTCTGCCTTTCATTGTATTTAAGTGACTAAAATTTTGTGAAGGGCATTTTTGCCCTTTCCTTTGTACTTTATCAGCTGTGATCCTGTGACTGCTACTTGTTTAAAAAATTAGTCTTGACCATTTAATATGTCTGTGATGGGTAAGAAAGTTCTTGCTAACTTTTGCATTTTAATACTAGTAAAGTAGAGAAAATATAAACATTCAAGGAATTGTCTATTTTTCTACTCTGAAACAAAAAAATAGCATTTATATTCCATATTTTCTGACATGTACTAGGTGCTGATGGCTTTGGAAATACAGTAAGGTATTTTAGTTAAAGGTATGTCCATTTCAAAATAAAATCAAGATTAGATCAGGTGACTATCAGTAAAGGAATATTCCAAAAGCTGGGTAACTGGGTTGTGTTATCCTGAGATACTGTTGCATGTCAACACAGTTTCACTGAATGTTAGGAAACAGCAATGACTTACACTAAGACATCATAGAACCATCATAATAAATGATCCACCTGGCTTCCACCTAAATTAAAGTTCTGCAAACAAGCTGAGTGCCGCCACACAGAGATACTATGTCCAAAGTTTCTCTGTTTCCCTCCGGTAAATTAGAGGTTTAATAGCTCCTGTCTTGTATGCTTAGGTGACTGACAATACAGATTTTTTACAGATTATTACTGAAGTAAAATAAAAAGTATGACATGTTGTTTCCCTGTAACAATTAATTCTGCTCTCTGATTGCATTTTAATAATTGTTTTTTAAATGTAATATTGTGAACTATACAAAACCTATACCGGAGAATTATATTAAATTATCTGAGTAGTCCTACACTACTGTAGTGGGATTTAGTAGCATCACTACTCCTACGTGTAAATGGAGGCTCATGCTATAATTTTATTACTCTTCAGTAATCTTTGCATCTTTAATTAAACTCCGCTGTAAACTAATGTGTTCTCTACAGTCATGATTTGATTTGAAGAACTGCTTTTTAGCAAAATCCACAAAATTGCTTGGCTAAAACGTATTTATGCAATATATATGAGTTATCACCAAAATAAGTGTGAGCAGCAGGTCACGGGAGGTGATTCTCCCCCTCTACTCTGTGCTTGTGAGACCCCACCTGGGGTACTGTGTCCAGTTCTGGAGTCCTCAACATAGAAAGGACATCGAACTGTTGGAACAGGTCCAGCACAGGGCCACCAAGATGATTAGAGGGATGGAGCACCTCTCCTATGAGGACAGGCTGAGAGAGCTGGGACTGTTCAGCCTGCAGAAGAGAAGGCTCTGGGGAGACCTGATAGCAGCCTTCCAGCATCTGAAGGGAGCTACAGGAGAGCTGGGGAGAGACTCTTTGTCAGGAAGTCTAGTGACAGGACAAGGGGTAATGGTTTTAAATTGGAAGAGGGGAGATTTAGATTAGATATCAGAAAGAAGTTCTTTACTGTGAGGGTGGTGAGGCACTGGAACAGGTTGCCCAGGGAAGTTGTTGATGCCCCATCCCTGGAAGTGTTTAAGGCCAGGTTGGATGGGGCTTTGAGCAACCTGCTCTAGGGAGAGGTGTCCCTGCCCATGGCAGGGGGGTTGGAACTTGATGATCTTTAAGGTCCCTTCCAACTCTAACCATTCTATGATTCTATGATCTATTAATTGTTACTTATCAAATAGATCAGTTGATTGTGCCAAAAAAAAAGTTTTTAAAATTTATCTGCTTTTCAAATAAATGCAGTATAGCAGCTGGACATAAAAAGCAAGTATTTGCCTGCACAGTTATGAGACAGACTTGAGCACTTGCAAATACCTGATTATCGCATGCAAACAAGGAATGCAAATGTGAGTACACTTTTCCTCTTACAGATAATTTTTTGCAGGAATCTTTTGAGGGAGGGAGGCATTTTACCCTAACTAGACAAATGAACAGCACTAGCATAAGATAATGGCAACAACCACTTAGTGTGAGATTTTTAGCGAAAGGAGTATGACTCTGCTTTCTCATTAGTCAAGTCAAGATAATGATGCATAGTAAGTATTCTCAAGTTCTTTGTAAAGTCTGGGAGAAAAATTCTCGTTTTGTTCTGCATAGTCTGATTGCAATACCAAAATAGTTCACTTAGTAAGGCACATAGTAAAGCTCGTAGTTCATAGTAAAGGACAACAGGAGAAAACCATCTGACAACAGAAATATTTACAGAAGTGTGACATGCTATTTCTTCTTTCATTTTTAAAAGTCTAAGCAACCATGAAGAAACATCTATTTTGTCTATCAATATTCTGCCCATTTTTAAAAAACTATGCAAAGTGTCATTTCTATATTTTGTTTTATATTATAAGGATCATTAGTCACTTGCAGTGTCCAGATTTCTTATGCTAACTCTGGCATAGATGCTTCTACTTTACATAGCATTATATACTGAAGCAAATACAAATGAAGAAGTGTTAAATAGTAGTCTTTAGTAGCAAGGTAGTAAGACAATTTGTAGCTCGGGAAAAGGAAGACCAATTTTTCTAAATGTTTCTACAGGGCACATACTTTTCAGAGTACTTATTTTCTTTTCATATTCATATTATTACACCTTCTGCAGAATAAGCAATTGTGTAGAAAGAATCCCGGAAACCATTACACAGGTACATAAAAAATGAGAAAGTCTTCAGGAGCAGCCAGTATGGCTTCAACAAGGGGAAGTCATGCTTGCCAAACTTGATAAACCTCTTATGATGAAGTGACTGGTCTGGTAAACGAGGGCAGAGCAGTAGATATTGTCTACCTGGACTTCAGTAAGGCCTTTGACACCGTCTCCCATAAGATCTTCATAGACAAGTTATTGATATATGGGCTGAATAAGCACAGTAAGGTGGACTGAAAACTGGCTGAAAGGCCAGGCCTAGGGGTGATGATCAGTGGAACAAAGTCTTGTTGGAGGCCAGTAAGTAGTGGTGTACATCAAGGATCAACATCACATCCAGTTCTCTTTAATATTTTCATTAATGACTTAGTCCATGGGGCAGTGTGCTCTCAGCAAGTTTGCTGCACATGACACAAAACTGGAAGGAGTAGCTGACACCCCTGAGGGTCATGCTTCCATCAAGAAGGACAGGCTAGAGAAGTGAGCTGAAAAAAATCTCATCAAGTCCAATAAGAAGTAAGAAGTCCTGCGCCTGGGGAGGAATAATCCCAAACACCAGCACATGCTGGGGGGCACTCAACTGGAAAGCAATTTGTCAGAAAATAAACTGGGCTCCTGATGGACATGAAGTTCAATACACAGTTCTGGGGTGCTCAGTGCATGAAGGTGTTTAAAAACACCTGTTCAGTATTTCACACAAAGTGTTTCTAATCCTGTTGGGGGGTGGTAAACACTAAAGTACTACAGATACAGACATTAAAAACAGATAAATATGTATTCAATTTTTTATGTGTACTTATAAGACAAACATCACATTTCATTTTTATGCTTATATATATAAAACTACATTTGAAGAAACATAAATATATATACTCAATATAACATGTTGCTTGTGGAAGATAGGACATGACTCAAATTAGGTTATTCTCTGAATTCCAACCATTTCCTTTTTGTCAAGAGATAGAGCAATAGTCACAAATTGCTCGAAACTGTTAGAAGTTTTCAAGAATCCAGTGGGTTTCTTAGTTAAGAACCTGGTCACGTCAACTTGCAAACAAGGAGACTGAATCCATCGTGCTGAGGGAAACAGTTGTTGAAACCATACTGAGGGAACTACCAAGCATGTAATTTAGGAAACCTGGGTAAAATTGTTCTGTTGTATCTCTTAGTTATTAAGTATGATTCTCTACACACTTTCCTGAGCTTTTTTCTCCAACAGCTAGAGATAACTTCAAAAATCATAAAGACTCTATAGCTTTGGAATTAAAGATCACTTCATGTAGGGTTTTGATTTTTTTTTTTCCTCTCTACAGAAATTAAGATGGGTAACTATTTAATAATAAAGGTACTTTTGAAACTATTTCACAAGGTCATTTAAGTGATTTTCAAATTTAATTTGGAAAATTCAATACAAACAACAGTAATAAGCCTAGGAACTAACCACGAATTCATTGAGAAAATGTTTTTCTTATGCATCTATATTCTGGGGCAAAAAAAAAAAAATAGTTTCAATAAATATTCCAAATTTCATATTTTTGGGAAAAGATTCAAATCATGAAAATATAGCAATGCAAGGTATTTGCTTTTTCTTTCAATTTTGATAATACATGTAACCTACAAATAGTAAAAATAAATACTCAAAATCTGCTTTTTGATTTTGTCTAATCTTTCTAAAGATTTTAATTTAAAGATTATATCTTTTCTTCAGCATTGATTTGCAAAGATGTTCCAGCCCCCCTGCGCCTTGGACAGAGACACTTTCCACTAGACCATGTTAAACTCAAAAGAGGGGAGATTTAGATTAGATATTAGGAAGAAATTGTTTACTGTCAGGGTGGTGAGAGACTGGAACGGGTTGCCCAGAGGAGTT
This sequence comes from Thinocorus orbignyianus, assembly GCA_013400375.1. Classification (NCBI taxonomy): domain Eukaryota; kingdom Metazoa; phylum Chordata; class Aves; order Ciconiiformes; family Thinocoridae; genus Thinocorus; species Thinocorus orbignyianus. The sequence continues at coordinate 533,538 of VXBW01008241.1, forward strand.
ATGGATGCCCCATCCCTGGAAGTGTTCAAGGCCAGGCTGGATGGGGCTTTGAGCAACATGGTCTAGTGGAAGGTGTCCCTGTCCATGGCAGGGGGGCTGGAACTCGATGATCTTCAAGGTCCCTTCCAACTCTAACCATTCTGTGATTCTACGAAAAGAAGAACCATTGATATCAATCAATCAATTACATTGTCATTTCTATCGTATTTGCTCTTCATTCTCACTTCTTAGTATAGAGATAATTTCAAGGTTGCTTTAAATATGTAGTAGCTGGACATTTCCATACTAGTGTTACAAGGTATAATAAGTATTTTAGCTAAGTATAGAGTCAATATATTTCATGTACTTTCAATAACAAAGTTGACTTGGCAGGTAAACCCCTGAGGAGAATGGATACTTGAAATTACAGTATTAGGAAGTCATTTTACTCAGCTCCCACAAAATCAAATCTGAATGTCTATATGAAGAAGACAGTTGTCTGCCTCCATATGCCTGCTGTTACACAACTTCCTTTCACACAGAGACTTCTTTTATCTGGAAGAAACAAAGTATTGAGTCAAAGATTATGAGCATGTAAATAAACAGAGTCCAGAATGAACTGTCAAAATGGGTTTAGTTCAGTGTTTAGGACTAGAGCATAACACTTTCAGAGTGGTATTGAGTGCCTCTTAGCAATCCACTGCCTTCTATTCATTCCACCTGGAATTACAAGTATTACAAATAGCTCAGCTAGGAGGTACTACTGTTCACACTAGCTATTTTTCCACACTATCTTTTAGAACACAGATTACATCACTAAGATAGGAACTTAATTGTTCAGTCTGATAAATGTAGAGGGGTAGATTCCTTCAGAACATAACTGTTAGGAAATAAGTTAGTAGCTTCTTTCTAATTTGGTTAGATGAGAAGTTAAATGTTATGCTGCATTAATACATCTGTTGTACATGCCCATTATATATTCTCTACTGAGGATTAAGGAAACTCCTTCACTTTCTAACAAAACAAAACAAAACAAAACAAAACAAAAAAGCAGGGGAAAAAAGAGAGCGCGGTAAGAATCTGAATAGTATAGAAAATCCTGATTAAAAAAGCAAAATATACTGTGACAAGAAAATAGGCAGCAAGGAATAAATCTTTGTTTTGACTAAGACTTATGATCCCCTTGGATTCAGTCAAACTTAAAATTTCTTTGAGCAGCATTTCCAGTGTGCAGATTAGAGAGACAGCCTTTTCACTTAACTCACCAAAATTCTCCAAGAACAGCAGCGAAAAATTACCTCAGAGTCGGAAAAAGCATTAAATATCTTAAATAAATCTTCATGTACTTTTCATTTTCCAAATGATAGGCTTAAATGCTTCAGTGATTAACCTAGTTTTCTGTTAGTTATTCAGCATGTATTATTGTTTTGTTTTATTATTTTTTACAGTTTGGCTGGAAAACTTTTACTTAATTTGTATTCAGTGTCCCTAAGACTCGGTACTAGAAAGGTTTCATGTGTGCACTGGGAGAAACAAAATCTGCACTGATTAATCATACCCTTGTACAGTGCAGAAGAGGTAATATTCTTACTTAGATATAGATGACTCTCCAAATAAAGCTGTCATCTTTTAATCCCAGTTGGTAGCTAGGACTTGTTCAGTTCTCTGCCTTCAGAGAGGTAGGGAGAAACGAGAACAAAGGAGGGAAAAGGGAAAAAGAAAAACAAACAAGCAAACAAAAAAAAATCCAACAAAACCAAAAAAACCTCATGGGTTGAGGTAAAGACAGTTTTATAGAATAATAACAGAAAATGAAAATAACAACAATAATAATTTTAAAATAATATACAAGATGCAGTAATACAACAAAAGTAACTCTCACCACCAGTTGTATTGGTTGTCTAATCAAGTATTGATTGCCAAGATTCCTGCATCCCAGCCTTATTACGAGAGTTAAATCTATGGTACGGAATATTCCATTGGTCAGTTTGCTATGTCTGTGCTCCCTCTCAACTTGAATGGGAAGCTGAAAAGTCCTTGAATGATCTAATCACCTGACAACAACAATATACATTATCAATTTTCCTGTCATACCAAACCTGAAACATAGTAGCTGCTAGAAAGAAAACTAACTACGTCCCAGCTGCTTGGCTTCTCTACCCTTTCATTAATTACTTAAGCTCCTGGCCATGTTAACCTAGCATCAGAGCAGCCAGGTGACAAAGCTGTCACATAGTCTAGACTGTCAATCTGAAAGGTGATGAGGGAGCAGAAGCCAGTTTCTCTATATCTGCCTCTCCTTATCCTTTATACCAATTTGGAAGACACAGAGCTGGTCATCTCCCACATGAGCAGAAAGGATCAGGGGATGTAGATACCATAGAATGGTTAGAATTGGAAGGGACCTTAAAGATAATGAGGTTCCAACCCACCCCACAACGTATCCCACTAGACCTGGTTGCTCAAAGTCCCATCCAGCATGAACACTTCCAGGGACGAGGCATCCACAGCTTCCCTAGACAACATGTTCCAGTGTCTCACCACCCTCACAGTAAAGAAACTCCTCCTAATATATAATCTAAATCTCCCCTCTTTCAGTTTAAAACCACTACCCCTATCACTACGCTCCCTAATAAAGGATAACATATATATATATAGATACATATATAGAAAGACACACACACATACATCTATGTGTGTGTATATATATTTATCTGTAAGTATGGAAGAATTATTCTACCTCTTTCATTGCACTAAATTTCAGAGCCTAATCATTCTAGACTCCCTCTGTAGTTACCAGAGAAACAAGATGATTAACTAATTAAGATTTGAATTACGTTTCAGAGTTGTTTACCTCTGTCCAGTTATCATACAGAGAGCTCTAAATTCTTAATTTAATCCAGCCTGATAATGCAGAGATGTTAAAAAACTGCATACAGTGGATTAACCTAGTAATTTGCATTTCTAGTTCTTCTGCTTCTGGCAGAGAAGTAGATCTATAAAGATACAATTCAACTCACCCAATTTTAAATATTTAAAAATTAGCAGTATAAATCTGGGCTTCATAGTAAAAGGAAATCAAAGAAAAAAGTCTCTAGGGACCAGTTCATCAGAATTACAAGATTCTTTATCATGGAGGAAAAAGCCTCTAGAGACACTTTTTTTTTTTTTT
>VXBW01008241.1:536716-568753 GCA_013400375.1 Thinocorus orbignyianus
TACTGAATAAAAAGGAAAGACTAGGAGTTGAGGATACCTACAGTATGGAAGATGAAGCCTGCTCTTGGCTTACTTTTTTTCCAAGCGTGAATCTCAGATTTCAGTGTTATCTTAAATAATCTTATATTTCAATACTATTCACACAGAGCCGTGTGTTTTTTTCTTACTTTTGATTCTAGCTGATGCCAGGTTTTACGTTGTTCGCCATAGAACATGTATACCTAAATGTGCTATGTGTGCTAATAGCTTATATGTTAAGATACTTTGTTCATTTACTTAACAGTAATAAGTAACTCTACAGCAAGTTAAAGCTGGCACAGCAATATTTTATTTGTATGGGTCAAAAATGTAAAGCAGCCCAGTCCCTCAGATCCCATTTAGATACAACCATTACACCCTCAAAATGCAGTTAGTTGTAGCTTGGTCATATTTAGCTTCCAGCTAGCTTCTGCAGTTAAACCATTAACATTAAAAATACATCAGGGAAATGGGAGAGTGCTTATAAGCAGATCCACACAATCCAACCAACCTATGGAAGCACTGTTTTTTAATAACTATTTTTACATGGTTATTCCAAACTTCCAAATATCAGGCAATCAGTTTGCATTTTACTATAACTTAAGGAAACAATGAAATAATCATGTTAGTCTATATATAACTAAGAATTTTAATAGGAATTAAATGCTATGCAGTGTTTATGGTGTTCACTGCCCCTTACAAGAAAAAACATATTAACTTATTTTTTTAATTGAAAATGGTTTAGAATGGTCTTTACTGTTCCCCTGTCTGTGTAAACAGGCAGGACCTGAAATAGTGGTCTCTAAATAAAACAGTAAATGCCTTGTTGACTTGATCTTTCTATATTAGCTTCCATTGAAACAGGTTTCTGTAACACTGCCTAACAGTGTATCCTGACAATTTTATGGCAAAAAAATACTTGAAGATAGAATGAAAATTGAGGACTAAAATTACCTAACTTTGAAACTGTTGTAAAGCCCTTATAATTACCTTCCAAGGAAGCACTATAAATCCTAAAAAAAAAATAATGTAAATACTAAATTCACAAAGTAGTATTAAGTTGAGAAATTCACAGTTCTCTTCTCCAATAATTCTGTTAAAAATAAGATTTGAGCAAATTTCCCCATAAATAAAATAGAAACTTGACTGTTGAAGGAGCCGTAGGCACAGGAATCAGCTATCTAATTTTCCTCTTGGTTGCCTTCAAGTAAGATGTTAATTTAAACTTTCAACTAGAATTTTTATCATATAAACAGTCTTTTAATATTTGAAGATAATATTTATAGTCAATTATTTACAGTCAATATTGGCCATTAAAATGGGTTTGACTGTTGTTAACATTCACAGAATATCTCTCTCATTCACTTTTAATCATAGCCAATTCATACACTCCTGCAAGAGAATTAAATTATAAATATTTAACGCTTATCATTTTCCTCATTGACACTGCTATGCTGCCCATTGACTACCGTCAATGCTCTTATGGAAGTATCTGTAATACTATATAATTATGTGGCAAGGTGAACCAATATACTTTACTGCAATGAAGTTTCATTCTGTTAGAGCATTTCAGATTGAATTTCAGAATACATTACAGGGGAAAAAATACAAATGTATAATCCTCTATGTTTTATGTTCTAATAAAGTATTTTGAGTATATTTTTAAGAAATGCAGATTTTTTCACACCTCTTTTTCTGTTGTCTAATCAACGAAACAGCCAGAGAATATCAGTTTCCCAAGTTCAGGTGTGAATGAGAAACAAAGTAGAAGCAATTCGTGAGCCATTTATGAAAGCAATGCTCAAATAAACCCTATTAAAATCTGTTTTAGACAGCACCAGCTTCCTTCTTTGAATAATTTGACAAACATAAACTTTTCATAACACCGTAAAATGAGATAGAAACACTGTTAAATGGAGTGGTCCATTAAAAGAAGAACATATAATGCCAGCATTCCAGCTTATCATCAAGCATTTTTCTTTTCCTTGTGTTATCTATTTGGATAACATTTAGTAAGTAACTCTGTCAAAGAGGTAGAGTAATAATAAAACAATAAAATCAGTGCTGCAGAGAAGGGAAAGAGTATTGCTCTCTAGGGAGGATGTTGTTTCACTGTTTCAAAAAGCTAATGTAAGAGGGTCTGTGTGCTAAATCATTGCATATTCTGGTTATGTGGAAAGAATGCTAGGAGCACAAAAATCTATACCAGTGTTCTCTTTCTATGGCATGTTTACTGGAAGGATTGGCAGGAATTTCTATAAAAACACTGTTTTCCTTACTTCTTGAAAATTGTGATGCACCAATGCCTGAAAGTAATGCAACATAAGGGAATGTAAAGGTCTTTCATCAACTTTCCAAGAATCATATCTGAATAATTACAAATTCAGTCCTGTAATTCCATAATAGTTTTGTATCACACTGACTATTTCCTGATTGCACAGAGAACGTAATCAACTCAAAGTTGTCATTGTTATGATTTACTTACTAATTACAGTGGTATCCAGAGTCTCACTCTTGACTGCTACTCATTTATAAAAACAGAGTGATGTCTTATCTCGGATGGCAAAGACATTCGTGTAAGGTAAGCAGATATATAAACTATTTCCTGAATGTGTAGTGGTAATCCTGCCATAGTTATAGCTAACTGTTGTAAGAACTTTCCCTGAAGGAGAGGGCTTTACCTGATTATTTGAGAAACACCTTATCTCTTCTTTTCTTCACTGTGATTAAAAAAGTCTAGTGAACACAGCAAAGCAGCTGTAGTAAACTGTACTCATCCTCCTATTTACATGGTTGTTTCTCTTGTCTGTTTATCTTTCCTTTTTCCCACTTTTTTCTGATGGCTGGTTTTCAGTACTTTGCACCTTGAGGAGTCCTGGACGTTACCCAAACATCATACTGTTGACATCGTTGTGGTATAAAAGTACAGCGCCAAAGCTGCTGATGGCATTCCTTCTTTTTTTATTTTTCCTTGTAAGTTAATTCATTTTTTCTCAGTGCTAATGCTATTTTTGTCGGCTGACTTATTTAAAGCAATGTCGTTTCCTTTGTTGTCTCTTGGAGAATACAGTCTATCCTCTGGTAATAGATTTTTCAATGCTATTTTCATTTTATACTATCTTTTCTTTTTTTTTTGCCTTACATTTTTACCTCCCGTTTCCTTCCTCTGTGCCTTCCATCATTCACAGCTTTAGACTATGTAATGCTGGAAGTGACTACAAATGCCGTCTTCTTCCCACCAATATCCAAAGATCAAATATTTTATTTTGATTTATTTTTCTTTGACATTCTTTCTTCCTGCTACTTTGATAACAGAGCAAAAGCCAACAACTATTGTTATAGATCTGTAAGTGTTGTCCCCTCTAGCTATGTGCTTCTCCAGATATTAACAGGAGTGAGAGAGGAAGGGTGTCTCACAGGACTGAAAAAACCTAGAAATGCTAATATCTTACGTTGTTTATTGATTATGAGTCCATCAAGCATCGGTGTCACATACACAATGCCTATGTCCATACTGCACACAACAACAAGACCAGGAACATGCCAGCCTCTTGAATAGCCAGTGAAGGAACCTCCTGGCACATATGCTGCAGCAGTACTATAGCCTAACCTATATGGTGTGTACAACCGAAAAAACAAAGATTACAGTGTGCTCAGCAATGCTTAGTTCATCTCCTACATCTAGTGAAAAGGTCGGATAACAACTGATAAAGAAGATGCTTGGGATCAAAAGTGAAAGAAACCTGTTGTGTATTAGAGCAAAACTAAAGTACAGAAATTTATGTGGACCAAGAAATGTGTAGGCCATAAAAGTGGGAAGGGGTCATGTTTTATATGTTTTGGAAGATCTTAAAGATCTCTACGTTATTCACATTATTAATTTAACTATACTTAACATCCTTGTCTGGGTTTGGGGTAAAATGATCCAATTTTCTGTTTTACAATTTTACTTTACTAGCTGGGCCTCTTCTAGCTAACTAAACTCTGAAATTAACAGCCCACTGTTCGGAGAAATGTTTCGTCTCACAGTGATAAGACCCAATTATATCAAGGACTGGTATGCAGACAGGCCCTTGTTTATCCTTATTGCTGAAACAACCAAGGTAATTTTGTTATTCTGCCTGCTGGAGGGTCGGAAGCGTTGAAAGTTCCCACCCACAAGGAGGAGCGGACGGGACAACTGACCCAAAAACTGACCAGCAGGGGTATTCCATCCCATCCTCATCATGCTCATTATAAAAGCTGAGGGATCAAAGGGTCAAGCCCCTTTTTCCACTTTTTTCCCTTCTTCCTTTTTCTTTGATGGCTGACATCCAAGGAGGACCCTGCCTGTTCATCTGCCCTTGAGCCCGATCCGAGCGTTCCTGACTCCAGATCTGGAATCCAGCTCCTGTCAATCATCGAGTCCAGCCTGGGACTGTTACCTGCTGGTGATGTAGTCATCCTGGAAGCTTGATATGGTTTTGTATATACTGTATACTTTCTTTCTGTTTTGTTTTGTTTTTATTAAAGTAGTTTAGTTTTTTTCTGAACTCCTAAATCCCTTCCTCTCCTTTCTTTCTGGGGGGAGGAAGGGCCATCTGTCAATCTGGTTTTGGTAAATCTGGCTGAAACCACGACAATCTTGAATGACCAATAAATTAGATATCTCAATGCAAATAAAAAACATTCTCTTTCCTCTAAGCTTTGCAACATGAGCAGATTGAGCTGTTTGAAAGTAATGAGGGGAGACCTTATTGGTTTCTACAACTACCTGAAAGGAGGNAGTGACATTATTTCTTTTTAACGAATTCTATTATGGAGCTTGCTTTACAATTTATAACCATCAGTTATTCCAGCTATCTAGGATAGTTAAGTTAATAGTTGTGGTTTTTGAATGGTAATTAGAGCAATACTATTCCTGAGACACGACCCATATAAATGATTTCTTAAAGTAAAACTTAATAAACCATGTGTGAGTAGGTGTTAAGTATATGCATGAATGTAGAAGGTAGCTAAGGCAAGCTGTTTTCTCACAGCTTGAACTTTGATGAACAAGACCCTAAAGGCTTTTCTAAAATATGCAGATATATTTCTCAGGTCATCTTTTATAATTACAGGTGATTTGTTACTTAACTTGCTCTTCAAACAATATTGTAATACTGCCTCTAGACGGTCAGAATATCTCAGTGTATTAGAAGTGTTCTATCGCTTTGTACAAGAAAAATCAAACTGACTCCATCTACATCACCAACCTGCTGAGAATTTGCTAAGTGAGACTCCCTAGCTTTCTAACAGAAGAATCTAGCTTCTAAAATAAGCCTGACCACTTCCTATATTGCCAGGAATGGCTGGAGTTGCAAAAAACTCAATCCTTTAGAGAGCTATTTATCTTGAGATCTTGAATCAGGTGTATATTTATGGGTTCCAAAATAACTTGATTTCTTAAAAACTGAAAACCTATCATACTATATTTATATATCATGTGCTAATTAAAGAAAAGGAAAAAATGAAGTTATTGTACATTTTTCTCCATGTATTGCTCAATTTTTCTCTTTGATCATTCCCTGAAAGTAAGACTGATATTTTAATCCCCCTTCTAAGACATGTAAAAGTAACAAATTTTCCTGATAATTAACATTATGGATAACAAAAATTCCATTAAAATCTATGTTAGTAAAGACAAATACAAATTATTAATTTACATATAGCTGTTTACTGATGTAACATAAAGAAGAAAGATACTCTCATTTTCATGTACGTATTCCAATGCTTACAGGATTTTAGGGTTTAGGATGCTTTAGGATTTTAGGGGTGGGGAGTCATATTTACAGCAAGTCCAAATATGTAATGCTACTCCAGTCTACAAATTGAAATGTAAGTGACGTAACGTAAGAGTTATGTAAGAGAGGAAAAAAGGTGTAGAAAAGACAATTCTTTCTCTTCTGGTAACTTGAAATATGTACTTTTCTTCACTAAGAATATAGCCAACATTTATATAGTCAATATAGTCAACATTTCAACAGACCTCAATATTTATTTAAGCAATAAAATTAGATACCTCTGCTTTGAAGACTGGCATCATACTGCCTGCACCTGTTTTGCAGGTGGTGTTGGGCTAGATGATCTCTGAAGGTCCCTTCCAACCCCTACAATTTTGCGATTCTGTCATCACCGCTTGCCACACAATGTTTCCATGAGGGGAGAAACTGAGTTTATTAAGCCCTGAGGTGTCCACATTAGCAGTGGGGTCCACCTACATAAGGAGTCTACCATCACTTATTTTAATAGGTCACATGTAACACCAATATATCTCCAAGAAAAAGATAACCTGGTATTAGAGAAAAATCTCGTGAAGGACCCTGAGTGTGAAAAGATCTTACATAATCACGGGTAGGAAGTCAGAGTTCATCTCACTGCCATCACCGTAAGCAAAGGCCACACAGGTAGACTAGGAGGTTTACAGCTCTATCCCATGCTCAGCTTTTCTCCGGTAAAAAACAAAGGCAACTTTCTGACTGTCCCCAACTATGCTCTAAAAATAGGTTGCTCTGGAGCTAAAATATCGTATCTTATTTACTCAGTGTTACATGGTACGTGTCTCTACCCAGCAAAGACTATATGCAACTGTTAGCACTTGCCTATAGATAACATCTGCTTGACCTCATTCTCCTCCTTTCTACAAACATGGAACAGACACTGGGGTTTGCAGAGTGTCAGCTCTCTCCCAGGTAGCTTGTTAAAACATAGCTGCCCTTGGTCCGAGGAAATGCTTAAGAGTAGTGTTTATTCAGGTGTAAAACACCCAGTATGTGTGGCAGATTGCACCACTTTCCTCTTAAGTGTTCCATCCTAGTAAGTCTGTTGATATCCATTGTAGACCAAGGAACATCACATGATGGTTTCTCTTGTACACCTCAGTCTTTGCAAATTTCATATTAGGATTATACAGTCATAGGAAATTTGGATTGGAAGAGACTTCTGGAGGTCAGCTATCCCAGTTTCCTGCTCAAAGCAGTGTTACCTTAAAAGTTGAATCAGATTGCTTAGGGACTTACCTGGTTACATTTTAAAAGTCTCCACAGCCTCTCTGGGCTACCAGTTCCAGGGCTCTACCAGTCTTACTGTAATTTTTATTTTTCTTTTGCCTAAACAGAATTTCTTTTTCTGCAGCTCATAATTGTTGTCCTTATTTTGGTCTAGAAAGTGCTGGCATATGGATAGTATTCTCCATGAAGTAAGCTTCTTAGAAAGTACGGTTTGAATTCATGAGTGTTCTGTAATGAGAGAGCTAAGGTGAACAGGGAAACACTTGACACCATGTCAAAAACATAAATTTGGCTTTGGCTAACAGGAGATTATCCACCATTCAGTTTTTTAGTGCTAGATAGTTTTTAATTTTCTGTCTTCCATAGTTTTTAGTTTTCTGTCTTCCACAGTTAACTTCAGTGAGAGTATAACTACTTTTTCCTCATCGTTCCTTGTCCTTTTCTATCTCCAGCAGAACAGACCACAGAGAAAACTTTACTGTGCCAGCTGTAAAAGCACTTGCTGGATAGAAAATTAATAAAGAGAAACTGGGTACAGGAAAAAAGCTTTCTTGTAACAAGGAGTTGTAATATGCGTACTTTCCAGAGGACTGATTGTCTGAGGCTGCTCTATGCAGAAAAAAAGTTGCTAAATGCCAATATATGTGGGATGTGAGGATGGTATTGGAAGGGTTCAAAGTGAGTCATGCCTTTCTTTCTGGGAAAGACATAGTGTGTTTTGCAGACAGGGAAAAATCTGAGAAACTTTGTACACGTGGGGGGCTCCTTTAAAGTATTGCAGCCAGAGAGTTTTTGCCTCTCCTAGGTCTATAAACTCATGGTCTAATGCCTTCTTTTTCATAAAAAATATGCAAAGATGAGAAAAAAATCCAGAATTTTGTATTCAAAAGCCTATAAATAGATTCCACAGCCTGAGGAGCAGCGGAGACATTTGTGGGCTAGCCACAAAACTCACTTCTTACCTTTATAACTCCCTCTATTCTGCTAAATAAAAGACGACCAGGGACTGAGTCCTTGCCCTGAGGCCATTTGGCAGCAACTGGCTCACAGCCACACTGCCTAAGGCTCGTTCCCACCACAGCAGAGCTGTTTCTGTGGGCCTACTTATATTCATCAAAAACAGAAGTAGGACATAAATTAACAGCTAAAGTTTGTGAACAATCAGAGGTCCCGTGTTTGAGCTCATTTCCCTTGGTAATGTAAAGATACTCACAGGAGATCAGAAACGTTTCGAGTGTTATGGACTTAACACTCTGCCAAGGAGTTCTTACGTTTTACAGCTCATTTATATAAGCACGTAGTGCAGGGCAATAGGAGTCATTCTGTGGGGTGAAAAGTTCAATTTTTATATCCACTTTATTGCAATATTCACACTATAAGCTTCACATCAGCCTTTGACCAGCTACTGTAGACTGAATGTCCACACTGCAGTGTGAAACACAGTGCATGTCTAGAGCATTTCACCCAAAGGGAATCTTGTTCATGTGGTCAAAGACTGTACTGTGATAAGAATCAAAGACAGACAAATGGACAATTAGATGATGATTCACTCCAAATATGCTTTCTTGATCTAAAGTAAATCACTCATGAAAAGAAAAAGCAAAAACACAGTAAGCACAACAGAAAAACCTCACTATTCCTGCTTCTAGAACCAATATTCCAATTACATTCCAATCTACCTGTTTCTATGCCGAAGTAACGGAAAAATGCATTGAAACCTGGGCTATATTTGGTAGCAGTTGAGCTCTTAGAACTGTGATCTGACATCCTTGAAGATGCCAAAGTTAAGGTACAGTTTAACTAAGGACCTACAAAATACATAGAATTGGTACAGTTTATCTTCAGGCTTCAGCACTAGGTTGGGAAGCTGGCTAGATGAAGGTTGCCGTTTTCAGGATTGGGAGCTCAGTCTCAGTCTTCTGGTGCTTGGCTTAGTACTTGTTCAGCCAGTTTTGTATTTTTTTTTTTAGTCACATTTTGAACAAAATTAGTCAGATTTCTAAACAGGGCAGTTGTCACCTTTTTGAGATTCCATCTCTTACCTCTGTATATGAAATTGAATGAAGCTTCCAGTTTGCACTTGGCTTGGTGCCATTCTTAGGCCTTTCTAAATTCTCCTGAGAATCCTGCTCATATCAAATTTATGGGGAAGAAACCACTGCTCCAGTCACTTATATCACACAGAACTCTATTTAGAATAAATATGCTTTCCTACAACCCACGAGTCAGTGAAGTGGCCATTGATGGGAGACAGAAGTAAAAAAAAAAAGCTGAAAATCCACCGATTGTCAGAATCACTAAGCTGTTACGGTCGCTTCCTTTTGATTTTCCCACTAAATTTGAATTGTTCAAATTCGAATGTCACACTTCTCAAATAGCTGATGAACATTCAAAGGATAAATTTACCTAGACTAGCTATCTGATATTTTTTTTTTTTTTTTCTAAATTGAAGCGGGTTGTTTTCATTTTCATTCACCTAGCTGCAAACTAGGAGTTGAGGCATTTCTCTTACTCTGTCTTCTCAAGAGAAACAGGTATATCTACAATATAATTTCCCCACTTTCTACAGGTAGTACAGAAGCAAGCATAGATCTTGTAGAAATGTAAAAAGCTGTTTTACAAGATAAGGAAAAAAAAAAAATTCTGATTTGAAGATAGTTAATCTCCTTTGACAGCATTTTTGACACTTTTAAAAGCTAACACAGTGTTTGGCTTCCCAAATGGTATGTACAGGTAAGCTATGATGAATATTACTAATCTCCAGAAAGGTACATTTTTTGAATATTCAATATATAATACTCAGTACAAGCATACAACATTGAGGTATTAATGAACTATCTTATTATCCTTTCAAAGTGTTAAATAGGATCTTCAGTTTCACAGATAGAGAAACCAAATGTCCAAATGCAGTAATTCTTTCTCACAGTTTAAATAATTTTATTGGACTTGTTGATAATGTGGGGATTTCTCAGCTATGTGAAACTATCTCAACAGAGGCTTTGAGGCAATTTAAAATGGACCGTAGTTCACAGTTTATCTTAAGACTGGAGACTGTATAACCTATATTCTGCAGTGTATAAAACATGAATGAGATGCTGAAGGGAGCTATGAAATAAAGTCTAAACTGATACACTTGCTTTTATATTAGAGAATGTGTTTCTTACACTTAGCTTATTCCTAGAAAGAGCAGGCTTAGGTTGTTTTAAAATATAGTTCTAAATAAGCCCGAGCACTGACACTTAAGGCCTGTTCCAAAACTTTCAAGCCCTCACTGGAAAAGCTGGAGTGGTGACAAGTAGTAAATATGAAGGAAAGCTAACTGATGACTCAGTAAAGATATGAACAACTGGAAATGTAAGGAGCAGACAACAAAACTGCTAGTCTAGTAGTAGTGAATATTATACATACAGTACTTTTAACAAAAGACGACACTTTAAATCTAGTTAAGGTGGATGAGTGTCAACAAAGAGAATAAAAATATTCAAATCAATCAATGTGTTTTCAGTTCCGTCAATTATATTGTCAATCCCTAATCTAAGAGACAGACCTTCATGAAGCAATCTTAACTTTAAAGCTGCTTTACTATAATTTATCATCCAGTAGTTGAATCAAAGTGCTTTGTAGGGATATCCTTCAAATACCATGCATTATAATCATCCTTAAGTCTTAATGAAGGAATTTCAGCTAAATTATTGCATATTGTCTACTGAATTCAAGTCAATGAAGATGTCAATACACATTAAAATTGATTTAACATACAATTGGTTGCAGTTAATCTCCAGTTGGTTAATTTTTCAGGTAGTAGTTGCACTTGGATTTGTTGATGTGAACAACTTATGAATGCATTTTTTAAGTAGTTTTGGCCCTGAAGAATGTTGCAAAGTTATTTACATATTTCTGGTCTTTTAAAATACTTTTTATGGATAATGTTTTCAGGATAAATCACTTAGAATGGTAAGTAAACAAATTACTCATGCCAGTTTTGAACGTGCATACATATGCACAAGTGAACACACACACATTTCTTCCTTATAAGAGAAAACACTCCTGTTCATTTTGGTTTTAAACTATACTCAGTAAGATGATTTAAGATATTTCTAAAGATTTGCACATTCACTGCATTGTTGTTTTGTTTTGTTTTTTTCACTATTAAATGATCAAAACAAAACATTATTAGAACAGCTTGTAGAATCATAGCCACTGAAGAGTGGAAAACAATCCGTGATACTAGGGAATTATTTGTGAATTCATTTCGTGAAGTGAATTAAAATACATGTATCTTTTTTTCCCAGATTTTTTTTTTTTTATTGTTAACTTTTGGAAATTTTAGAACACCAATTTCAGTTATAGAATGAGGAGAAAGTCTGCTATTTGAGTGAAAGTAAATCAAAATTTTCTGTTCTGATTTAGAAACATAACCATAAAGAACATGAACATAATTCATGACTATTTTTAATCTGCTGAATTTTCTTCATCCACTAAATTCTTTGTTCTATGTATTTCTACTTCTTTTAATATCTCTACCAATCTCATACTTCTAGCAGTTTTATTGTATTTGCCTGCTCGGTTTTTTTATTTTTTTTGTATGTTTGTTGGGTTGTTTTGTTTTTTTTTTTTTAAAATTTTTAGTTGGTTGCTCTTTTCTTTTCTAGAATAGCAGACATATTAATTGAATAGGTTTACTTGTAAAATTCAGATAACTGTTTCCAGTTAGCACTATATGAACTCTGGTGTTCATAATCTTTAGCTAATTTGCCTTTTCCACCTCAGTCTCCTGGCTGATTGATATGCCTGACCACACTTTTTTATGTATGAAATGATGCTACTTTATGTTAGCTTATTTTAAAAAAATATATATATATTTTATTTCATATGCATAGACTTTTTTCTGTAAATATGTATTTAACATTTGAAGTGACAGATGAGTTTTGCCTAGACTTGAAATTTCACATTCAGTCCAGTCAAGGTTACAGAAACCCACAAGCAGCTTTACAAGTGTTACATAATCAACCTTAATTTTCCGTGGAATTTAAATGTCTAATTTAAAGAAAAAATATTCTTAATTTGTTTTCTCTTCCATAAAAATAAAAAAAAAAAGAAACCATGTTAACTTTAATCACCTGATTAATTCTCACAGAAAATTTACACTGAAAGAAGAGAGATAAAGAAATATATAAGTTCAGAAAAAAAAAAAAATGAAAATCTTAACTATTTTAATGAAATATTAATTATAAACAGAAAAATAGATGCATAAAGTATAAAAATTACATATACACAAAACCATATCAGACTGCCAGCGAGACATCATCAGCAGACACTGGGAGATTTCCAGAGTTGTTTCAGTGAAAAACAGGAACTGTATTCTGGAATATACTGATGGGGATGAAAGGTAGACAAACTGACAGGGTTCTCTTCAGATTTCAGTACCCGAAGAGCGCAAACCAAATAAAAAAAGTCAACAAGAGAAAAGTCAATCCTAGCTCCTCTCATCCCTCAGCTTTTATACTGAGCATGGCAGATGGCATGAAATACCCCATTGGTTAGTTTGGGTCACCTGACCCCCCAAAAGGTACAACCCCTCCAGAATAAATGGCCAAGTTAGCTGACCCTGGTTGTCACAGCAACAGGTGAGCCCAAGAGCCTCTCTCACTGAAGAAGAAGTTGGTTCTGCTCTACCCCAAACTGGGCTTTTGTGTATGTATACTACGTAGAATCATAGAATTGTATAGGTTGGAAGGGACCATTGAGATCACCTAGTCCAACCATCAACGTGACTGATGAAAAAAACCCCAAACAAACAATGACTCATCACTAACCCATGTCACTAAGCAGTACATCAACCCATCTTTTATGTACCTTCAGGGCTGGTGGCTCAGCCACTTCCCTGGTCAGCCCATTCCAATGCTTGATAACCCTTTCAGTGTAAAAATTTTTCTTGACATGCAGTCTGAACCTCTCGTGGTACAACTTCATGCCATTTCCTCTTGTCCTATCGCTTATTACTCGTGAGAAGAGACTGATCCCGATCTCTCTAGAGCCTGCTTTCAGGTAGTTGAAGAGAGCAATAGGGTCTCTCCTCAGCCTCCTTTTCTCCAGGCTAAACAACCTCAGCTCCCTCAACCTCTCCTCATGAGGCTTAGTCTCCAGACCCCTCACCAGCTTTTTTGCCCTTCTCTGCACCTGCTCCAGCACCACAATGTCTTTTTTTGTGGTAAGGGGCCCCAAAGTGAACACAGTACTTGAGATGGGGCTTCATTAGTGCCGAGTAGAGGGAGATGATCACCTACCAAATCCTATTTGCCTCTTTGCTCTTGATACAGGCTAGGATTCTGTTGGCTTTCTTGGCCATCTGGGCACACTGCTGGCTCATGCTGAAGCGACAGTCAACAACAAAGATGTTTGTGTGTGGTATGCTACAGTGTCTTATTTTGAATTTTGCTTATCTTTGCAATTTCTATAGAGCTTTTAGCATTTTTTGACAAATATATTTGACTTTGCAGGTTTTTTTTTGTTTACAATACATGTAGTTCTGAAGCTATTTGTATAGCTGTGTGGGTAAAATTCCTACTTAAGAGCATCCCTTTAGATTAGCTGGTCTTTTTTATTTTTTTCTTACAGTTCAGATTTTTTTTGTAGAATTCAGAGTCCAAAATTTTTCAGCCTATTTCCTAACTTTTACCCTAATTCGTCCTGCATTATATTATCTTGTTCTGCAAAAGAAACTCAGCAGTATAAGTTACTATTGTCTTTGTGACTGAACAAAGGAAATTCCACCAGGTACCTTTTTGGAAAATCAGTTTTTACAACACTTGAAGTTACATGGAATTATTTTCATCCTCTGTGACAAGAACATAAAAGATGAAATACTCCTTATCTTTGTTATTTCTCATATTTCATGTGTCTTTCTTAATTATGTGAGAAAAATAAAAGACTTATGAGAGAGGGACTTTAAAAGTCACATTCTAGAATTCGGGTGTTCATTACTTTAATTTTTGTATTTATTTTATCTTATCCTTTCTCATTTCTCAGTTTTGTTAGATAAATAATTTCCAGACAAAGTCATGTCAGGTGTGCTTAGAGAAGTAACAATGAGGCATTTTGGTGGGGGACTTTTTTGAATAGTGAAATGTCTCTGTGACATAATTCCAATTTGATGTACACCAGAAAAAGTCTTAGATTTCCATCATAAATCTGACTAACTCACTGAGAGTTTCTCTCAGATAGTCCAGTTTACTTTAGTACTTGAAGTAAGGAATGAAGGATTTTCTGAGCCATTCAAATGGATTCCCCTGGAATTATAGTTGCCTTTCCTTCTCCCAAATTATTTGTTTTTTTATTAAATTTGGGGTTAGGTTTTCTTTAGTATAATTTGTTCTGATGAAAATAAGACTGTAATTGTCCTCTTAGGGATTCAGTTGTTTGTGAATCATGATCTAGTTTTGATGTAGCACAGCTGTATAACCTTAGTTCAAACATCTGGGAAAACTGCTAAGCTACGAGAAAATACCTAGACTAGAGCCATGAAAGATAAGAAAATGTGAAATTGCAAGCTGTGGTCAGATTGTTGTTGAAGTGGGGGTAGTTAAGCAGCTGAAGAGGAAGAAGACTAATGAACATGAAAAGGTCAAAAATCCTAAGGGGAAAAACAGAAAATCAGAAGATGGAAACTCAGCAACACTGAGGATTATCCTCTTCAAAGTGTAATGGGGGCTGACCTTTCTCAGCCTGACTGTTAACTGCCTGACCAGCAAAAACACATCGTGGCTGTTACTGAGATGGTGAGCACAATAACACTCAGCCCAGCATCTTACTCAAGCTAGCTATTGGTTTTCTGTATTAGCCAATAATTATTGTCTTGTTCTTTCAAGAATGCATAATTTTCTTGCTGAATCTCTGTGCACGATGAAAGTTTCCTGAATAAAGTGGTCCAGAGAAACAGACACAAAAGCAAGCTTTGAAAAATAAAATTTGTCCAAAAAATGTAGATTTTTCTCACCTATTTTTATCAACATCATTTATGCACAGGGTGGCAGCATAATGTTTTCTACATTATTCTCCATTCCAATATCATGTTGATTTCTTAGAATGTGTTTGCCTAATATTATAATTATATGACCAGTTCTTCTTCTGTTTCATCAAAATGAGCTTTAAGCCTATCATGTAAAATTTTTAAAATAGTCCAGAATTCTGTTCTTAAGGGTTTTGAACTACATAAAAGCAGAATTAAACATTGATTGGGATTTATGGATTAAGTGTCATTTTGTCATTTTTGAAAATTGCAGTGAGTTTTTTAGGAAATGGCATATCCATTATTTTTATAATTGGAAAATTGAAATTCCATTAAAATCACACAACATAGCTGTCTTTCCCCACTCTGTTATTTTTATTACTTTAATGACAGTTTATTTACACAGTCAGAATATCGATTAATTTGTATGAGATGGGATGTATTGGAGGATATTTTTGCCACAGAAGATTTATTTGGTGGTTTTTTTCCTTAGAAACTTAAAATATATCTTTGTGCACATCTGTGTCATCTAGGAGAAAGGCAAAAAGAAGGAGGCAGTGGAAAGGAAAGAGCAACCTTTCCTTAAATTGCTAATGTTAGATTATACTGATTAAACATGAATTCAGAAAGGTAATAGGGAAACATACTTTAAAAGTTTAGTTTAGAAGAAGAATAATCTTTTAAATGAGTCATTGAATTGACCTCACTTACTGTGCTTTGTTTCACAACATGAAGTGCTCTTAGAGTGTAGGAAAGTGGGAACAAATTTCTTTTTCAGAAAAAAAACAAAAAAACAAAAAACTCCCAAAAAACCCCCCCCCACCCACCCCCCAAAAAACCAACCAACAAACCAACCAACCAACCAAACAAACAAAAAAAAAAAAAAAAACAAAATCCCATTAAGATGCATTTCAGCTGCTAATGAGCATTCAGTTCATTGGGTCAGGTTAAAGCTAATTCGAAGTAATCCCCATTTTGTATCCACTTATACTGTGGATATCAGGACATTGGTACTAACTCAATCGTTTTATAGACTCCATCCTGAGCTAATTATTAGAGTAAAATAGTCTTCATTATGCAACCAGAGTATATTTTCTCTCACATAGCTTAGCATGTTTATTATGTGAATGCTTACATCTAAGATCATTACCCTTGGTGCTGCTATTCAAGCAATTAAGACAAAAAGGCACTTTTAGCTAATAACTTAGGTGAAAAATAGGACAAGATGAATCATATCCTAGATATAACATTTGTGTTGTTTTTTTTTTTTTTTCTCCCAGCCATTAACTGTCATATAGTCTGAATTCATTAACACAAATGTCTGAAATTAGGTGAGATAAATTTTACCTACGGAACTTGTTAACCTCTTTTTTCATAAGGCGTTTCGTTTTTTGGATGGGGGCATAAGATTGATACCACAATTCTTTGTTTAAAGGTATGTCTGAAGGAGTTTCTGCAAGCTACAGTCTCAGCTAAAGTAATTTCATGTTTTCATCAATGTCCTATTTCCACAACTGAGTATAAATAGTTCATCCGAGCACTAAATTGTTTCACAGGAACAGAAAAAAAAAAAAAAGAAAAAAAAAGTTGTCTTCTATAGTCTTCTATGTGTTAAAATAAAAAATAAATCCTCAAACCAACCTTCACTTGAAAGTATGTTGTCTAATTTTTAGAGAATTGTGTAATGCTCTTTTTCCTGTGAAATAATATTTCAAAAGAATGATTGATTTACTAGGGATTAGTTAATTGTATGAACTAGTTCAATGATATATTCTCTAATGTTAGACATAAGCAAAGGTAACCTTCTAAAAATACCAATGAATTTTATTTTTTTAGCAAGTCACTTAAAATATTGTTAAGTTCTGCTGATTATTTTTTATTGTGCAAAATTTTGGTACAACGTTATTATTTTTTTGTCAAGAAAGTGTATAATAACATCCATTGCTACTACTTGAATAAAAAAAAACCCAAACCAAAACACAACCAACAAAACCAAACCAAAGCAAAACAAAACAAAAAAAACCCCAACAGATCATTAAACAAGATGAAAAGTGAATGAAAAATTTTCTGTGGAGTATACTCTATGAGGACTGTATATCCTGAGCTCAGTTAGTGACAGGAGATTCACTTGCTATTATCTTAATTGTAGATTGGTTCAATCAGAAGGCATTAACTGGAGAAGAACTGTAAAAAAGCTAGATTAGTTAGAACATATGTGCAGGCATAGCCAGGGACAGTGTTAAATGAAGAATAATTATTGTTTTTTGAAACTCTTTGTACTCCTCCAGTACACATATGCCTTGTAATTTCTCTCTGGGATTACAGGGTCTATATTTCACTGACGTAAAACCGAGTATATCAACCCAAGTCTGTGGTCCCTAGATCAGCATGTTTTTGGCTGTTTCTTAATTGTGAAACCACACCTTTGGGCATCAAATGATTCTTATTATTTATTCTGAATAGATTAAAACAAATTGGGGATGAAGTGATTGTTATGATTCTGAATTGAGTAATGCAAAACTGTTCAGTCATCGTTTGCTCTATAAATGTCCCACAGTTTAGTTCTCCTGGTAATTAGCAGAGTGTTCTGCAGGGGGAAGGGGAAAATAATCAAATTGATTTCAGAATCCAGTGCAACGGGAATTTCATTTGTTTGAGAAACCATTAGAAAAATTAAATCAAAGCATCATTGGGACACACTGAAAAAACATTATTAAATCATCTTCCTTCTGCTATAGCTAAAGGGAATAAAAGAATGAAACTAATAGTTTTTCGGAGTACAACTGACATAGAACTTAATCACTGGGATCTGGACAAAGCAGTGCTTAAGGATTTAGCTGTTCTTGAATGACTGAGGCCCATAAAACTGGATATCTGAATCTTTGATTCAGAAGTGGATCCTTAAGTGCAAAAATTAAGAATATTCTAGGTGTATAATATGGCACATCACCCAACCAATGGAAAAATTAAAGAAAAAAAAGTATGAAGAGTCAGTTCAGTCTTCTTAAGCAGGGCTAGAAACAAAACTCACAGCTACAGATGTTTCTGCTGATACTGAAACATTTTGATCATCCATTACTCAGACATAAACTAGAGAAAGATTAAATGTGTAATCTAAGGGTTAGAGCACTCAGCTAGGGTCGAGTCATAGCCAGGGCAAGGTCTTGCTTCTCCTTTTGCTGACTTGGACTTGTATCTTCATCATCTCAGAGGAATGCTTTGATCTACCTGTATTCAAACTCTGCTACCAAGTGTTTTTTTTAAGAATGATTACATTTGTTAGAGGCCAAATACGTACACATAACTTAGGAACTGAAATGTCTAGCTTGATGAAAGAGATGTACTTTGCTTAATATTTAGGAAAGCTTATTTTAAAATGCTTTTCAGCCTAGTATAGAATCTGAGGGAATATTTATGTTATTAAATAAGAGAGGGTTAGGAGGTGAGCCTGTCTGCCATGATTGCCAACACTGCACTGTTCATAGCTTGCTTTCTTACTCTTTTTGGGCCACAGATACACACCTGTCAGAAAAGGGATTATTCCAAAGTCATGTGGACACAAGACACTCTGTGCTACTCATCCCTGAGGCCAGGAATCAGGCCTTATCTCCCTCTTACTTAACATAATAAGGATGTATTACTCAGTGTCTTTTGTCTACATAAGAGAGAACATATTTTAACTCCTGGGGTATACAAGCATAGTCTTGTTCCCTGGCCCATCAAAAGATAAAGAATTACAACAAGGCAGCATAATAGAGAACAATCTTCTGGCTCTCTGTCTGTAATCAGTTTTACTAGCTTCTGACTACAGCACCCACCTAAAAGACTATAGAATCATCTAGGTTGAAGGGACCTTCAAGATAACTGAGGCCAGTGATTAACCTAACATCACTTATTACTTGGGAGAAGAGACTGACCCCCACCTCCGTAAAACCTCCTTTCAGGTAGTTGTGGAGAGTGATAAGGTCTCCCCTCAGTCCTCTTTTCTCCCCACTAAACAATCCTAGTTCTCTCAGCCCATCTTCATAAGACTTGTTCTCCAGACCCCACAGAACCTTTGTTGCCCTTCTATGGACACACTACAGAACCTCAACGTCTTTTTTGTAGTAAGGTGCCCAAAACCGGGCACAGTACTTGAGAGTCTTGACAGTGCTGAGCACATGAGGACAATCACATCCCTGGTCCTGTTCACCACAGTGTTTCTGATACAGGCCAGGATGATGTTGGATCAGACTATTTTTTTCAGATTCAGTGATTGAGCTGGTTTATTTTACAATCTGGCTCAGTAGCACACTTGCTGAGTTATTGAACAAAATGGGCACACGATGCTCCACATCACTATGTTTTCTACAGTACAGAATCCTTTAGGAATTTCAAACAAAAAATTATCAGACTGTATTTTATGGTTAACATACATAGAAGGTAGCCTAGGTTTTACATCCTGAAATGGCTTAAGGAGACACAAATATATTTCTGACAAAGCTGCTAATGTATAGAAAGCTGTAGTATGTCCTGTAGCTAATATAGGGTATTTTGATGGGTATACTGTATATTACAAGAGCTTTAGAACTTCAACAGTTAGGCAGTAACTACTACAGATTCTAAGAAACTGTGGTGGTTTTTTACAGACTAAGTAATGTTGCAGATTTTATCCTAGAAAATTTGTTATTTTAGTATGTAGTACAGGGCAGAAGGCAGCTAAACCTTAAACCAATATCCCTGTCACAGCATAGCTCTTTGATAGCTGCAATGTGTGCACTCACATTTACCTATTTGGCATTCGTTTTTACATCAGTGAATGTTCCCATTACATAACAAAGCTTCTGAGCTTATTACGAGAGCACTCTGAATTAAAAAAAGAGCATGCCATGAACAAATACAGTGATTACAAATCTATGACCGTATGTGAGACTGAGGTTTAAGTCCTTTTCATAATACTGATTTCTCCATTTCTGTTAGTTCCCGATTAGAAGGTCACTCAAGAATAACATCTTTCTCGATTATTTCAGACTTCTCAATTTAATGATTATAGTAGTACCATTACAGTATTTCCTAAATATTAATGCATACGTATAGATTTCATTAAATTTTGATGTCTCTTAATTTAATATTTTGATGAACGACCTACTACAAAGGTTACTAACAGGTTGCACATGAAAACAAAACATGTTTTTATGAAAATCATGGAATGGAGAGAAAGTTGTTCACTCCTGTGGCAATTTAATGACTGAATTTTGAGAGCACTATCATTTTGTAGATTTCAGTTTCATCTAACAATTAAAAGAAAGCCATTCAAAGAGGAATTATTTTTTATAGTAACATAGCCTTCCTACTCAGGAAAAAAAAATATACCAGAAAACAAACAAAAAAACAAGGTTAAAAAGAAAACAAGTGTTTATAATTGGGGGCATAGGGGTTGGGGAGGAGGGAAGGAGTGTGTGTGTGTTTTGCTTCTAATTAACTTTTTGTTTGGGTCTTTCTTTTGTGAATTATATACAATATACCAATTCTCTGTCTTTCATTAAATCCTCATATGGCTTCTATTCATTTCACATAAATGTAATGTTCCCTTGCATAAAACCCCTTGACATTCCAAAGCATTCTCTCTTTTAAGACCAAAAGAACACTTTGAATTGGTATTGAGCATTACAATAGCTATATTCCTCAGAATGGTCACATTTTTGGAACAGGACTAAATGCACTGCTACAATTTAAGAACATTCTGACATAGTGTTTACATATTTTTAACAAGTTATTATATACCAACATGACAAAGGGAATTCTATGCTATTTTTATTTTGATAATACTTCTTTAATTAACACACTTGGATTACATAATGATGCTATCACAGTGGGGTAGACCAGTGTTTATAATTTAGGGCTATAATCTGTGAAATCTAAATTTACACTCTGTACAGGGGAAGGATGGGTTATTTACAAGAAGCTGCTAGTTCCAACTGTAATTTCATCAGGGAAACATCAGAAAACTTAGCTCCACAAGCAGAGAAAAACACAGTTAAATTGTTAGCGGCTGCAATTGTAAATTATGCATGATTGTTGACAGCTCATAGTGTGAACAAATACTATAATGTTCCATTACAGATTTTCTTTTTTTTTTTTTTTTCCCCTAAACCTTCAGTTTATCTGTACTGCTTAGGGTGATAAAACGATCAAGTTGTGAAGTGCTCAGAGTTTAGGTTAGTTTTGGTTCATTTAGCCTTTCAGAATCTTTGTATTTATATTGCCATATTTTATGACCTTACTTATGTTGCTGTTCGCATACAAACACTGCTCATACACACATAGCACAGCAGGAGATACTTTTTTATGTAATTTCAATGGCACCAGACATCTTGTTTTTCTTCTTTCTCCCCAGAATAGCACAGCCAACTGACAAAGCACTGTATTTTGAAACTATCAAACTAGCAGGCTCTGAAAGGTTATATGGATTTCTGCAACCATGGTGAAGCAAGCAGAGGTTTGGTACATGCAGTGTGCTCTCAAAGTAGAAAGGAAACTGTCGTTTTAGTCATTTACCTTTAATCTCATTCACACACTTGCCCTAGACCAGTTACAGCTTTCTGCCAAAGTTGCCTTCAAAGAGTCCAGGAAAAGATTGTCTCTAGATCTAGTGGAAATACTGGATTCTCAATACATGCCTCCCAGGCTCCCTGATGATCATTGTTCCCTTTATCAACTGATTCAGCCCTTGTCAAAATGCCTCAACACAAAATCATAGAATCATAGAATGGTTAGAGCTGGAAGGGACTTTACAGATCATCAAGTTCCAACCCCTCTGACATGGGCAGGGACATGTCTCACTAGAGCAGGTTGCTCAAAGCCCTGTCCAGCCTGGCCTTAAACACTTCCAGGGATGAGGCATCAACAACTTCTCAGGGCCAACCTGTTCCAGTGCCTCACCACCCTCACAGGAAAAAATTTCTTCCTGATATCTAATCTAAATCTCCCCTCTTCCAATGTAAAACCATTACTCCTCACCCTGCAAAATGTATTTTTTTTTTACATTCAAAAGAAGGTTGACAGAATCTGTGTCTCTATTCTAAAAGTATAGGAATTTTCCAAAGGAAAGGAAATAAAAAACCAGAACAGACGTGTCTCTGGACTAAGTAGCTGAAATAAAACAACAGCAACAAAAAACCCCAAAACAAAACATTGCAGCTTGAGGGTGCAGAGGGTGCATGTATCAATTCATTGTGTTTTAGCCAATAGAATAATTTCTCCAAGTGACTATATCAAAAACACAATTTCAACAGTATCAAAGTTCAATACTATGCTATATCAGAAATAAAATAAAGAGATCAATTTTAAATAAAAAATAAAATATTTGAAAGAGAAGGAAATAAACAAAACCCTAGGAAATTCATTGTTAAAATTAGACTACTCAAATATGTGTATCTTGATGTAGTGACAACTGTTAACATCTATTTCAGATCTTTTCTTGAGTATCCATGGAAAAGAGTTAGCAAAGTGTTGCAAATTTTCACCATAGCATACTTCTCTTTTGCTGCTTTATGAAAACCAATGCATAGAAAAGATACATAAAGAAAAACACACGAACAAAAACAAAAAGGCAGAGACCTAAGGAATCACACCTCTGTAGAACCTAAAAGAATATCTTTCTTTTATTGTGTACTGATAGCAAATAATCGGCTGGAGGTAAACTTGTGTTGCCTAGGGGATTAACCAGCTGATGCAATGGAGCTTTTTTTGGCTAGCTTCCAGGGCTATTCTACTGTGCAATAAGTTTCTCTTAAGAGTAAAAGCCTTTTAAAAATGCCAGTGAAATAACCTGCGTGGGAATTGAATGAGATCCTAATACCGGCATTTCAGAGAAAGGGGAGCTACCTAGTATCAACAGAGAATATTTCAAGAACATTTCTTTCCTACTAATCTCTACATTGTCAAATATATCTATGTGTCAAAATTGAAGATGAAAATACATGTTGTTTTCAAAAAATGTTCTGTAAAATAATTATTATACAATGACAGTTTTGGGTGATCTCAGCATGACTCCAATACAACTTACCTGAAATATTCCTTTTTATTAAGAAAGACCAATAAAATGTTAATTCATGAAAACTATATATATACACATGTATATATATGTAAATAATTATGTGATATGAACTGAATCAGTAGAGCAATATGGAAGAACCCAGTCCTGGGGAACCCACTCCTCTCCTATTATGAATAAACAAACATTAACTTCCATGGCATTTCTCTGATTCTAGATGAAGATTTGGCTGTCGGTCTTTTCACAGTGAACAGCAGAAAGTGACTTTTGAAAATTCGTAATATTTTTTAGTTTATCTTTTAGTTGAAGAAAAAACTCTGTCAATGCCAAGATTCCTGAGAACTTTGAGGCTGAGTCTAGACACTCAAAAAGAGTCTTGCTTAACCTGATATAGTCAATAACTCCATCTCTCCATAGTTAATTTCTGAATACTGATTCCTGCCTTATCCTCACTGCCCCCATTGTGCCATCGCAAGTGTTTAAATTATGCTTGCTCTAGCTGTCTGTCTTAAGATGAAGTGAATTGCTCTGTGGAGATGTGGATTTGCCTTCGGTGTCTACAGAAGTAAGCAGAAGTGACTTGCTTGAATTGAAGTGTCTGCCTTACATGAAAGCAAGTGAATCCCATCTATAGAGAAATACTGTCCCACGCATCTTGTTATCCAGGAAAACCTCCCGGTTTTAGGTAAAGGAGCAAAACTTCAACAATGAAGAAACAGCCTACATTTGTGTTAACAGTATCATAACACTTAAAAAGCATGCTGCTTGGCTATTATGCAGGTTGAATAATTTCTTTGAAAGGCATTGTCCTCATGTGTCCCTTTGACAATGCTTTAAAAATAAAATCTCCTTATTGAATATTTAGTCTGGTGCATGTTAGAATTTTTCAACAGTAAAAAAAAAAAAAAAAAATATTCATACATATTTGTACAGAGAGCTAGAGAAGTCCCAAGAAGAGCCCAATACAAATATGGCATATTTGTATTGGAAATTTGGAAAAAAACATCTATTCTGTGTTTTCCTAAGCTGAACTAATATTAAAAATCAACTGAAGAGCATGAAAGTTGTATTTTTTTGTGACTATGGTGAGTCTGTCTTCACAAATCAGGTGAACGACCTTGGTTTGAAATCATACAGAATCCTCAAAACACATATGACTTAATAAAATTATACCAGGTTTTAAGTATGAAAGTTTCCTGAATACACACTAGTCTTTAAATGAAATTGCAAAGAAGTTCTCAAGGTCAAAACAAAGAAATATGATCAGAAAGAACTTTTTTCAGCGATGTGGATTACTCAGTATCAGGGCAAGTTTGATTCTCAGGTCATACTATTGCAAGCTGGCAATTTCACCTGCTCTAGTTGTTTTTATAGTCTCTAAAGTGGAATAAATCACTAAGTATAGACACTGAAGTACAGATATTTTTTATTTATGACTGGATGCTTTTACAGTCTTCATAATCAGGAAAAACTTCTGTGAACGATTATTTCTGCTGAGGTAGCATCAACCATTTTTTTTATTTTTTTTTTTTCTGCAAAGCGACTATCACAACAACAAAGGAAAGGAAAATTAACAACTAAAAACTTTGTTGAACTAGAAGGAATAAAGTGAAGGCAGAGTGCAGACATGGACTTTGATTTTTAAAAATATCTAATACGGCAATATGGTGTACATGGGTATTTATTTTCAGGTTATTTTTATACTGCATTTCTGTGCCAATTCTTTCATATTTTCAGGGTGGATGGAGGCAGAGAAATTATTGGAAGATGTGTTTTTATACATAGAAATTATTAGTTCGGTGGTCTCTTTAGTCTGAGGAATTTAAAAGAAATCTCCTTCACTTTGGGAGTAACCTGTCAGACTGGTTTAGATATTAATATCAAAGTCTATTTATAAGTTGCTGAAATGACTGTTATCATCGAGTTGAACTCTCTGGACTTGATTCATTCTCAACAACAAAGGCAACTACTCATATTTGGTATTTGATTCAATGCCCAAGACATCTTCATGGACTTGGTTAACATAGGACATCTTTGTCTTTCTGGAGTATGCTACTAAATGAATCACGTGACACATTAGAATTTAGACACTGAATTGTTCTCTGAACTCCACTGGCTCTGCCTTCACTGACTATAATGTAGGCATCTAACTTTTGAGAACTTACAATTGAGATAAGATAAAATTCACTCCGTATGTTTCAATTCTAACAAACCACCAATGCTCAGTCACTGTTCTGCACAGCCCATCCAGTTGTTTTATGTCACAGAACTGCAGTTCAGTATCAGCCTATTCAGATACTGGAGAGTATTTTAATGCAGTTGGTGACTAGACAATATGTTTTTTTAATTTTTTGGATTTTTTTTTGCATTTGCAAAGCAGTAGACTTAAGGAGAGGCATTTTTTTTTAAGTTTCTAAACAGAGGTGGCTTCATAAGTAAAGTATTTTTCTCTTAAGACTACCTGTTTTTTTGAATTGTGGGGGTATAATATGAAGAAAATCTCTAAAAGCTAAGGAATGGTTACAGGAATAGTTGAAATGAGACTGATGCTGGTATGCATGCAGTGTTTTGAAGGACTGTAGCTTCCACGCTGACAGAACATACTAATCTTTTGTCCTTCTAGCCGCTTGATTCATTCTGGTGGTGATTATGGAAGATTACTACTCTAGGTTGCTTGATATATCACATACGTAATCTGTCAAGCTCCATGCAAAACGTCCCTATAATAATACACTCTTTGTAATGTTTATTTCAGGTGCATTCTTAGACTGTACATTAGTACGTGAGCATCTTGAAACAGTTGCAATGTAAAATTATATGTTTGTGCTGTATATTACCTAATAAGCTCTGTTCCTACTAGGGATTAATGGCCATTATTATAATACAAAAAGTAAATACAAAACCATCATTGGATTATAATCAAGAAAAAAATATAAAGTGGAATATTTTGTTGTTACTACCTTTAACATTGTTACAAAGTTTTCTTGATGTTAAAAGATAGACAGTTATGATTGACAATAGGATAGATATATAGATGGATGGATATGTCACTAACTAATTTATAAACCCAACAACAACATACTCCAGTTTCTAACAAAGTGAGGAAAGATGTTTTCCTGACTGGTGATAAGGCTTCTATATTTTATTCATTAGAAACCTTAAAGCTCCCATGTTAGTATTGGTCCAAACGATAGATGTTTGGAGATCCTATTTAGAGCAGAATTTTTCAATGTGAATTTACCTCCATCTTTATTACCTGGAAATACTGTTCTGCTGGCTTACTGTATATGTTATATACAACTCCTCATTTCATTTAAACTGTTTTTTGCAGTGTAAATTAACTGTTTTATGTAAGTGGAATATAACTAGCAGTACTTATCTGAAAAAAATCTTATTTCCTTATGAGATTTCTTTTGAGTAATTCAGAGCTAAATTACTTGACAAAACAACCGCATGCAGTCAGAAAACAGAACAAAATGTTCCAAGAACATGATGTGACAAAGATGAAATAATTCACTTAAGAATATAGCACCCACCAAAACCATGTAATTTCATGTAAATGTAGCTCACATGTCTATCAATTCATGTATTTTGTTACTGCACTACAGCTGCTGGGTCTGAGAATCCTCAGTCCCCAGCTTGATCCCAATGGCTATGCAATGTAACTTTGGAAAAATGAAATAAAGAAAAAAATTAAAATTGTAATGGACAGCTACTACAATGTACTGTCTAAAAACTTAAAAACAGATCCACTCATTTAGAGAACTTGTATGTAAACAAAATATAGTTATAAATATATATCCTCATATGTATTTGCACACACATATATAAAACATTCATAAAAATATAAACTTAAATTTTCTTACTTAATCAAACTTAAGCATTACAGCTCTTGAGACAGAGTGTTTCTTAAGTGCAGAGGACTCTGCTCCCAAACTAAACTTTTTTTTCTATTTAAAGAGGGGATTTATTTGTCAATAATTATTGACAAACATTTTTCTAACTCTAAAAAATAATATCTGTTGAATTACTGTGCAATAGCTTCATTTTTCAGTTACGTAAATAATATTCTAAAATGAGGCTTAGCTTCAAATCTTAGATTTCACGTCACTACATTTTTAGGTCTGGAGCTATAAAAATAGCTCATTGAGATTCTTCTTGCCAGAAAGCTTGGTTTTTAAGCATAACACTTTACTTATAGACTATTTGTTGGTAAAGTAGAAAGTGCCTTGGATCTGCATACCAAGTGACTTGATAGTACTTTTCTACTTAAAGATTTATTTCTCTATATCAAATTCGCTGGTTTATGTATAGTATTACTTGGCATTGGCTCATATGACAGTATCTGAGTCTCAAAAAATTAGTGATGTGCTGTTGCTACATAAATCTGCACAACTGGAACACGGGAATTTCCATCTAAACATGCAGAAAAACTTCCTCACTTTGAGGGTGACAGAGCACTGGAACAGGTTGCCCAGAGAGGTTGTGGAGTTTCCTTCTCTGGAGATTTTCAAAAGCCACCTGGATGCATTCCTGTGCAACCTGCTCTAGGTGAACCTTCTTCCAGAGGAGGGTAGAACTAGATGCTCTTTAAAGGTCCCTTCTGACCCCTACAATTCTGTGATTCTGTGATTTTCACTGTCTGTGTTTGCACTTATAGATTAAGTTGTGCTGCAGAACACCCTTGGGCGCTGAAACACCCTTACCTACACTGCTAAGCTGTGTCTGGCACCACTTTGGTGCACACCAACTAGCATTATGTCAAACCAAGTTTGTTCGTAATACCAGAGCATACAAAGATCAAGCATCACTCCTGATAAACAGCTTGATATGCCGCCCTTGTTATAAGAGGTAAAAGGTGTAATAACACAGGCATGGGCTGTTCAACAGGAGCAGAACTATCAGGTAAATTAGATTTAGCAGTATTTTTTTTAAGATGCTTCACCCCAGATAACCACTTTTTAGCAGAAATTGCAGGGATTTGTCCTAAATCTCAGAATGGACAGTGCACATTACAAATCAATATGGCCTATTTCCATCTTACTGTTTTATCCCTATGGCAAATGTAAACTAGAATTCAGTTCAGCCAACAACTTCAGGTACAAGGACAAATACAGGTTTAGTAGTGTAAGAGAAGCTGTAGGTGAAACAAGGCTGTGGAAAATGTTGAATTTAATGATAGAAATTGAAATCTGCTGGAACTTAATTTTATGGTCCTCAAATATTTAAGTATTTGTCTTACATTAACATATTTTTAAAAATATCTCATTTAAGTGTAGGTCTGTATCAGATCTGCTTCTTTGACTCCTTGTTGGTTTGGGTGAATTATCAAAGGGGTTTCCAAGTTTAACTTACAATGAATTTTTCATGTCGTTTTTCCTCAAGTTTTGTTTTGGAAGTAGAAGGAACCTGGTTGAGAGCTCAGAAAGATGATTTGCGTAAGTAAGTTTATTAAACATATTTAATAATGCATTATTTCTTCTAAATAATAATAGAAGCTGGATTTCTATAGTGGAAATATATCTGTTTTCCTGGTGGGCTAGCATGAAAAATAGAGCATAATTGATATGTTAACACCTTGTTGCTGGCCTCTTGTTTTTAGAAGGGAGAATCGTTTGCTGTCATATGGAAGTGCAGGCCATCTACTCTTGATACTTACTTTTTAAATGTTGCAATAGTATTCTTTTTTATCAGGACAGACCATGTTTTTAATCCTTGCTATGTTGTTCCTTCTTTGGACACATGTACCCACACATTTACATTCATGTTTGGCTTGTACCAATCTTAATGTCTTTGTTACAAGTCTCTACAATATAATCGTTATGAATGCTATAAAATCCTTTTTCAGAGACTCAACAATTACATGGAGTACAAGCAGTCTGTACCTATCTGAAAGCACAGATCAAAACATGAATTGGTAAAGAACAATGTATTATAGCATAGAGAACTGTTAATATTAGGACTGTGAAATTGCATGCAGAACCACTCCTTAGTCCCTGAAAAAGTATGAGAACAGAAACCACAGCTTTTTGTACTCCATTCTAAAGACAGCTCCAGATTCAAAACTTTTTTACATTCTAAACTAGAAAAGTTGTTACTTTATAGGTGACAGTTCTGAGCCACCGAAATATGCCCATTCCTGATACTAACACTTTGAAAATACTCCTGAAAAACCTGAATTCATTACATTATAGAATGAGTACAAACCTACATGCATATGTAGATGGCACGCGTCCATAAATATATGTATCTTCAGATGGTTACACATGTGCTTTGTGGTCTCGAAACTATGCCTTACACTGGAAGAATGAATAGCCAAAACTGCATAAAGAGAATGCCAAGAGTCATGGTTTTCACAGGTTATGGTTATTTTTTCAGAATAAAATGTCAACTCTGGTGTTAAAAAATATTTTACCTAGTAAACTGAAGCAAGAACACATTGAAGTTAGCTTAGTTAAAATTGAAAATCAGGTATTTTTGCTTTACTTAGGATTTTTTCTACATTGCCTCAGTAACAGTTAATGTATTTTCATCAAATGTTGTCTGCAAATAGGTGGTTTTCAGTTTTCATTAAATTGACATGAATAATCACAATGGTACCTTCTTGTCTTAAAAAGGTAGCTTGAATCTGGAAATTATCTATACTAACTGCTATGCAAAGTTTATTCCTACCTGCCAATGAAGACACACTTAGTTCATGTTCCTCTATCTTCATTATGAGAACATTTCAATATATCTCAGTTTTGTACATCTTTTCATTTTCTGAAGCAACATCAGGGTTTTTTTCCAGTAAGGTTTCAGAAGTATCTGAAATTTATGCAAATGAAGCATTTTACCATTCATTTCAAAGGACTCATTTATTTTTTCACTGCATTAGTTCTATTTACATTAACAGGCTGTTTATAGCCTCAAAGTTCTTGAAGTTTTTAAACAGCTTCCTTTATGAACAAGCATTCATTTTATTGACCTCGTTTCATCTTAACATATTCAGCATGATGACTTTTTATTATACATCTGTTTGGAACTACTTACAATTAATTAGAATTCATACACACACACACATATAAACATACACGCACCCACGCCCACACAGCCATAATCAAACACCACACATTGCTAAAATCAAACACAAGCTCCATTTGGGCAATTCATTTAAAATAGATTTTTTTTTTTTTTTTTCTCCCAGTTAATGCCTGTTGGGTGTTTTTAAGTCCTGTGTAATACCAAAACCATCAGAAGTACTTATGCATGCTGTGTCGCATGTAGCTATCAGCAAAAGCAGTTAGATAAATAATAGAGTGAAATAAAAGCTTCCAGTCTATTAAAATGCCATCAGATTTGTCAAAGATGCTTAGATGGCTCATAATTATCTCTTTTAAAAATGTTGTTAAAATCCTGGTATTATTTATGCTGTTTTATTAATAGAAAATAAATAGATAGACAGACAGACAGGCAGGCAGAAAATCACTTAAACTATGTTTTTCATGGGAGTCATACTACACTTTCAGGGTTGTTTGTTAAGAAATGTTATGTTAAAAAGTATTCTATGCAGAAAAAGTCTAGGATATCCTCCCAGTAGTCTTCAGGATATTGAATTGCCACAACTCTCACCATAATCATCATCATCATCATTATCATCACTGAAAGGCTGGTGTTCCTATTTCCTTCTTGGTAGAAAAATTAAGTGACTCTGACAGACGATTTTATACTACTCTTCTGTTGTAACCCTATGTGCACTCTAAATATATACTTCTGAATTAATATTTGGTGACAAATCTTATGTAGAAGATATGAATTTATGAATTGCCTTTTTATGTTTTTACAGTGATTCTTATTAATTAAATATTTATTTTTGAAGAATGCATAACAGTTTATATTTTATTAGATCATAGAATCATAGAATAGTTGGATTTGGAAGGGACCTTAAAGGTCATCGAGTTGCAACCCCCCTGCCATGGGTAGGGACATCTCCCACTGGAGCAGGTTGCTCAAAGCCCCATCCAGCCTGGATTTAAACACTTCCAGGGATGGGGCATCCACAACTTCTCTGGGAAACCTGTTCCAGTGTCTCATCACCCTCACAGGAAAGAATTTCTTCCTTGTATCTAATCTAAATCTCCCCTCTTTCAGTTTAAAACTGTTACCCCTTGTCCTGTGGCTCCAGTCTCTCATAAAGAGACCCTCCCCATCTCTCTTATAGGCCCCCTTTAGAGGACTATAGCCAAGCAGAGACAAATCAGGCTTTTTTTTTTTTTTTTTTTATCTCCTTGTATAATATGTATTTTCCATTCTATCCCCCACCTGCAATGTCTCTCTCCATTTTCAGTGGCTGTAAATGACAAAAAAGTTTGTAATAATTAATGATAAGAATAATGACAACAGTAACATTAATGAAATGAACAAGTCTTGACAGGAAACAGGTAGAGGGAATGAGAATTTCTGCAACAAAATTCTTTGTAGTTTTAGAATCCTAGAAAGAGACAGTCTGGTAGAAATAACTAGTGTCTTCTTCAACACTGTATTTAATTTATTTTCCTCTCAAGACAAAATCCAATTAAGTATCCAATTTGTGTTCTTGACAGCTATCAGTCAAACTTTTGCACTTTTGCTTTTCACTTTTGAGGTAAAAAGAATGGTTGAGACCAAGTTATCTCCAAGTTCTATAGCATCAGAAATGTAGTTTGATTCTGGGCACTCTAAGGTAAGAGGTTTGGCATTTCTCAGGCATTGAGAAAGCTGTAAAATAGTGTTTATTGCTGTCAGTAAAAATGACTGATGGCTTTTGAATGCCAAGACCATACCACAAATCTGATTATTATCAAAAGAGTTTCAAACTACTAACTGCAGCTTTGTGAAAACAATTTTTACTAAGTGTAATTTTTTAAAAATAATTATCTTATAAGAACTATACATTCATCTTTTTTTTTTTTTTTTTTTTTTTTTTTTTT
>VXBW01008241.1:571776-622826 GCA_013400375.1 Thinocorus orbignyianus
TTGACCCATTAACCACAACTCTTTGGCTGTGGCCATCAAGCCAGTTCCTTATCCACTGAGTGGTCCATTCATCGAACCCATGACTCTCCAATTTGGAGAGTAGGATGTCGTGCGGGACAGTGTCAAATGCTTTGCTTAAGTCCAGGTAGATGACGTCCGTTGCTCTGCCATTAATTACTCTGCTATTTGCTCCGCCATTAATTACTATTATGTATGTTAAACGTGCAAATATGATACTTAAGCTCTGCCTATCATTTCTAGTGATGGCCGCTGGGAAAAGTTTGAATTCATAATATATATTTGCTGAATTACTGTGACATGGCAATCCCAGGTGCAAATACAGTTTGGGCAGAGTGGCTGTAGAGAAGCCCTGAGGAGAAGGATTTGGGAGTGCTCATGGATGAGAAGCTCAACATGAGCAGGCAGTGCACACTGGCAGCCCAGGAAGCCAACCGTATCCTGGGTTGCATCAAAAGAAGTGTGAGCAGCAGGTCACGGGAAGTGATTCTCCCCCTCCACTCTGCACTTGTGAGACCCCACCTGAAGTACTGTGTCCAGTTCTGGAGTCCTCAACATAGAAAGGACATCGAACTGTTGGAACAGGTCCATCAGAGGGCCACGAAGATGATTAGAGGAATGGAGCACCTCTCCTGAGAAGACAGTCTGACAGACCTGAGGTTATTCAGCCTGGAGAAGAGAAGGCTCCGGAGAGACCTGACAGCAGCCTTCCAGTATCTGAAGGGAGCTACAGGAGAGCTGGAGAGGGACTGTTTGTCAGGAAGCCTAGTGATAGGACAAGGGGTAATAGCTTTAAATTGGAAGAGGGGAGAGCAATGAGGTCTAGTGGGAGGTGTCCCTGCCCATGGCAGGGGGGCTGGAACTCCATGATCTTTAAGGTCCCTTCCAACTCTAACCATTCTATGATTCTATGATTCTAATTTTTATTTGAAATTTAAAAGATCAGTTGGTCATTTTCCACAGCTTTGCAATCGGTACACTCATAATTCTGAAAACTGAATGTTATGCTATCAAGGAAGGTGATTATCCAAGTCCCAAACTGACACTGTAGGCACACATACATAGGCTAACTCAGTTCTGTTTTTCTGCACATCTTCTCTCAGATATTCCTCCAGTGTTTTCTAAAATTATGATGTAGTCTTCACACTGCTGAGTATTTGGCACACAGATTTCATCAAGATTCACAAATTTATTTCTCTTAACTATACCAATTGCAGAACTTGACCTAACAGGCTAGGAATGCCGAGCAGTCCACACATTAAATTAAGTGGACTGCATTTGTTGTTACCTTTTTACATATTTTAATGTTTTAAGGCATTTCACTCAAATCATCTTTCTGAAAAGTGAACTTAGCCTTAAATATCAGCATGCAAATTAATAAGGGAAGTTAAGGGAAGTTTTTTTTTCTTTTTTTGGCAAGAAATATTTTATATAGTTCCTGTTAAGATCGTTGAGATAAGGCTGAAATACCCATTATGTATATTTATCATCCTGTAACCAGAAAGTAAGTTGTGTAAGGTGCCTCTGAACCCTAAAGATAATTTTTTTTCAGGCAGAGGAAGCTTTGATTGCAGACATAGTGTGTGTTGGCATACATTAGATTGGTACTGCTTTTCTGTTCTTCTGATCAAATGAACCACATCTTCAGTTACAGTAAGACAAAGATGACATTTCAAACCAATCTTCTTGGACTAAGTGTATGTTAGACTTTTACCAAATAAGAATCAAACATAGCCCAGGGATTTAGCACCCGGGACTCTCCATTGAGAGGAGTCTGGTGGTGAAGGCAGCTTTAGGTCCACCAAAGAAGACTTTTCTTAATTGTTTTTACAAAGTCTGGTCACTCTTTCTTTCCTCATTGTCCCACAGATTTGTTGGTTGCTTAGCTACTATTTAGTTTTATTAGACCACTGTAGAATCAGGACTAAGTGGAAGCAAAATAAGCCATTCCTACATTACAGGAAATAATATACTGCAGTGTCAGTGTTCATCTGAAGGACATAGTCCTCTTGACCCTCTCCTGGTCTTTAGCATTTTTTACAGTCACAGCTTAAAAAGATCCACAATAGGCCAAGACAATCTTTGACAAGCCCTCAGGCCCTTCTAAGATATTAAAAAGGCAGTAGCCTCTTGTAATGATGTAGAGACATCATTTTTCCCTGTCTGTACAGTCTGGTGCTTAATTACCTATTCTGAAATGTGGACATGTTGTCCATAGTTTAAAGGATTTCAGCTAACCTGTAAACAACACTCCATGGCCTGTTTAAAATGTCCTAGTGTGGAAGAGTAATCGAGCCAAAGAAAAGTCCACCTTTCCACTAGTATTCCAGTGAGGCTATTAATAAAGACAATTAAGGGATATTCTTATCTTTCTGTGCAGTGTAGCCACACCATATCTAGTATCAATAATACAGCCTGTGATGAAGAGAAGACCTATGGACAATATGATCTAGTTGAAGATGTTCTTGTTATTGACATTCCTTTCACAACAATCAATAGAAAGAAAATTAACTCTTTCGCAGCTGAAACCAGGACATTGCCCTTTCTGTTTGGGACTAACTGCTTAATTTGATGTTCTTTCTAAGTGTGAGTTCATACTGGAGACAGGAGCAGTGATCTGAAGTTGTTATCCTAGAGGATATTTTTTGAGATGGAAATATAAACTTGCATTTCAGTAGTGACTGGCAGGAACTACTGTAATTTCTCATGCAGAGTGCCCTGATGAATCTTATGTGTCAGTCTTGTTCTTTAGAAAAAAATAATGACTTCTGGGGTCTTTCTGTAGATGGGATAGCTACATTTACAATTAAAGGATAAACTCTGGGGAAAAAAAAAACAAGGGAGACATCCATAAATGTTTTTAATATTTTGACCGAGCAATGTCATGAGACTATCATGAAGCGGAACCATTCTGACTGGATACCTAGACATTTCTAATGTTTTCCATCATATGAATGAAAGAACAGAATGTCCTTTGGCAAATGAATCGCTGTTAAAAATAGCCACCTACAGTGGGAGATAAGTGTCATTAAGACACCTGCTTTAAATGAATGAGCTTCAATTTCAAGTGTCCTAATCACTAGACTAGAATTTAGATCCTTTTTTTCTATGATTTAATGCAAAGAGTCCTACTTGCATGTTCACAGTGGCTCAGCTTCAAATGAAAAGGTGATGGGCAATGACAATCAGAACATATCACTGCTTGGTAATTAAGTCACCCTCTTCAAACGAGAGAGAAGCAAATTCAGTCTTTTGCAAGCAGCAGGAGCACTAGAATGCAGATATAGGTAGAAGAGCTTTGTGAACATCTCTATTTAGAGAATTATGTTGTGCTGGAAAACAGGAATGAGATATCAGAAGAATGGACCCTACTAAAAATATATATGTTAGGAATATTTACATAGTTTAAAGTATTTATTGAGCTGAATGCTTAAAGAAACTTAAAGTTCTTTTAATATAAAGATAATATCGGTATAGCTAACCATATTGTAATTTTTTTTATTTTTTTTTAGCTTTGAAGTGCTTATCACATTGTCAGTTCTGTCTGAAGAATTTTAGGAAAATAAAACAACATCAAGAAGATAATCATTATGAAAACCTTGCTAGATAGAGCAGGAAAGTAATTCAGAGTGTTTTAGACTCTTGTTTACACATTAAAATATCTTGAATCTTCTAGTGTTTGGAAAGGAATCTGTTTCTAATTCATACAAAATAGATTTTATTAATGGTGTCATAATTGCAGAGGAAATCACAGTACATGAAAAATTCAAAAGAACTCTTTAGACAATAGTGACTCAAAGTTCTTCGCGTACTGCTTTTGTCTCTACAAGAAATTAATTGTATTACTTCTGTGAAGTAGTAAACATCTTCAGCAGGGAAAAAAATGCAATAAAACAAAAATCACTACAAGTCCTACAACAGAAACTTATCTCCAGACACATTTAAACTCCCCCTATTTGTTTGCATCTTCACTCTGGCATATGTTTAGAAGTTTAACTCAGAAATCTAGTCTTAGCAGGTCTTCTATACAATTAATGGGGAAGTAGAAACACTTTAACGTAATATTCAGGAAAGAAATCTAGATGAGTCATCTGCAATAACATGACAGAGAAAAGTTTGCTATAAAAATAGAATGTTCACAGATGTGAGTATAACTACATGTTAATGTCCATGTCTGAAAAAATGCTTTAAATTGGATACGTTCATGGTGAAAAGTTATATTTGATTTTTTCAGAGGCAGCCATACAATAATAATGTTCACTCCATACTAATGCATGTAGATACATTTAAAACAAACCTAAACCTTTAAGACTGTGGAGGTCAATATGTAAGTACTAGATACTCATCTAGTATCTGTTAATAAAGAACCATTGATTTCCTACATCAGATACATTTCTAGAATGGGGTAGAGACTCTTATTCAGATTGAATTATTGACTGTACTCTCATTCAAATTCACAACCCCAATCAGAGAAGCATCTCAGCTGAGAGAAAAAAAAAAACACAGTTGCCTTTAGCTCTAAAGGATTTACACTATTTCAAATCAATCTGACCTTCAAGCATTTTTCTTGGCTAGGAATGCATAGTAAGAGTCTGTGAGTCTGTGTCTAAGTACTATTATTATTATTATTATTATTATTATTATTATTTTTATAGCAGGCGCTGTATTTAGAACATGGGTATTCAAAAGAAAGTATTTCTAATGTTAAAAAAAATTACAAATTGTACATTGATTTTTTTTTTCAAAGTAAAAATTTGCAGAATTTTTTATTTCAAAGTATGTTTTAAAATCCCTATCAATTTCATTTGTTTTTTCACTCTGGTGTATCTATATTTAGGTGCCTAATTCAGAATCCCAGTAAAACTTCACAAAAAACTTTGGTTTTATTTTTTTGTTTGTTTAGCTCACTCTCATTCTGTTAGCTTTGAAGGATCCTAGCAGTCTCTCAGGGGACATTCCTGAGGAGCAGATGAAAGTAAATTGCAAACCTAGCTTCAAGAAAGGCACAAAGGAGGATCTGGGGAACTACAAGCTTGTCAGTCACTGGAAAGGTGAAAAACAAATCCTCCTGAAAACCATTTCCAAACATATGAAGGACGAGGTGATTTGGATTAGTCAGCATGGATTTATCAAACATGCCTGGCTAGCCTTCTTGCCTAAAACCCTATTTTTTTAACATCCCCTTCTTGATTAGCTGGTCTATAGCAGATATCTGCCACAACGCCTCTGTGTGAGTCTCTTCACATAATCATAGAATGGTTAAGAGTTTGAAAAGACTCTAAAGATCACTTAGTTTCAATTCCGCTGCCGTGGGCAGAGACACCTTCCACTAGAGCAGGTTACTCAAAGCCCCATCCAGCACTTGAACACTGGCCTTGAACACTTCCAGGGATGGGACATCCACAACTTCTCTGGGCAACCTGTTCCAGTGCCTCACCACTCTCACAGGAAAGAATTTCTTCCCAATATCTAATCTAAATCTATCTTCTACCAGTTTAAAACTATTACCCCTTGGCCTTTCACTACACTTCCTGATAANCAGAGAAGCATCTCAGCTGAGAGAAAAAAAAAACACAGTTGCCTTTAGCTCTAAAGGATTTACACTATTTCAAATCAATCTGACCTTCAAGCATTTTTCTTGGCTAGGAATGCACAGTAAGAGTCTGCGAGTCTGTGTCTAAGTACTATTATTATTATTATTATTATTATTATTATTATTATTATTATTATTATTATTATTATTATTATTATTATTATTATTATTATTATTATTATTATTATTATTATTATTATTATTATTATTATTATTATTATTATTATTATTATTATTATTATTATTATTATTATTATTATTATTATTATTATTATTATTATTATTATTATTATTATTATTATTATTATTATTATTATTATAGCAGGCGCTGTATTTAGAACATGGGTATTCAAAAGAAAGTATTTCTAATGTTAAAAAAAATTACAAATTGTACATTGATTTTTTTTTTCAAAGTAAAAATTTGCAGAATTTTTTATTTCAAAGTATGTTTTAAAATCCCTATCAATTTCATTTGTTTTTTCACTCTGGTGTATCTATATTTAGGTGCCTAATTCAGAATCCCAGTAAAACTTCACAAAAAACTTTGGTTTTATTTTTTTGTTTGTTTAGCTCACTCTCATTCTGTTAGCTTTGAAGGATCTTAGCAGTCTCTCAGGGGACATTCCTGAGGAGCAGATGAAAGTAAATTGCAAACCTAGCTTCAAGAAAGGCACAAAGAAGGATCTGGGGAACTACAAGCTTGTCAGTCACTGGAAAGGTGAAAAACAAATCCTCCTGAAAACCATTTCCAAACATATGAAGGACGAGGTGATTTGGATTAGTCAGCATGGATTTATCAAACATGCCTGGCTAGCCTTCTTGCCTAAAACCCTATTTTTTTAACATCCCCTTCTTGATTAGCTGGTCTATAGCAGATATCTGCCACAACGCCTCTGTGTGAGTCTCTTCACATAATCATAGAATGGTTAAGAGTTTGAAAAGACTCTAAAGATCACTTAGTTTCAATTCCGCTGCCGTGGGCAGAGACACCTTCCACTAGAGCAGGTTACTCAAAGCCCCATCCAGCACTTGAACACTGGCCTTGAACACTTCCAGGGATGGGACATCCACAACTTCTCTGGGCAACCTGTTCCAGTGCCTCACCACCCTCACAGGAAAGAATTTCTTCCCAATATCTAATCTAAATCTATCTTCTACCAGTTTAAAACTATTACCCCTTGGCCTTTCACTACACTTCCTGATAAAGATTCCCTCGCCACCTTTTCTGTAGGCCCCTTTAACTATTGGAAGGCTTCTATAAGGTCTCCCCAGAGCCTTTCTACTCTAGACTGAACAACACCAGCTCTCTCAGCCTGTCTTCATAGGAGAGGTGCTCCAGTCCTCTCACCATTTTCAGAGCCTTCCTCTGGACTAGCTCCAACAGGTCCGTGTCCTTCTTAAGTTGGGAACCCCAGAGCTTTTAGCCATAAAATCTAAATTGGCTAATAACTTGCCTCAGTGAAAATCTTTGTATACTCAAGCCACCTGTTGGCAAATGCAACATCGCTTCTCCCTGTCCTTTTCAGTGTTTCTCTCCTGAATATTCTATATCCATCCACTACAGCATGCTGTTGTGTGAGACATTCCACCACATCTCTGTAAACTCAGTGAGATCCTAGCTCTTGAAGTGCACTCAGACCTGTGATTCTTAGGAATCACAAGACCATAGGATAATTCAAATGGGAAGGCAAGTTAGTCGTTCTACTACAACCTCCTACTGAAAACAGAGTCAGCTCTGAGATCAAGGCCAGGCTGGACGGGGCTTTGAGCACCCTGGTCTAGTGGGAGGTGTCCCTGCCCATGGCAGGGGGTTGGAACTCAACAATCTTTAAGGTCCCTTCCAACTCTAACCATTCTATTATTCTATGATTAGATGGTGCCACTCAGGGCTTTAACCAGTTGGGTCTTAAAATATTCCAAGGACAGGCTGTATAAAGGATTCCAAAACTGAATGCAGTATCTAGATGGTGTCTAATGGGTGCCGGATAGAGGACAATCATCACTTTCCTTAATCTGCTATCCAAGTTCCTGTTTCCACTGTCATGGATGTTTTTCACCACCTCTTCTACCAGGATGCACTGCTGACTCACATTCAGCTTGCTGTCCTCCAGGGCCCCCAACACCTTTTCCCCAGAGCTGCTCCCCAGAGTGTCAGTGCCCAGCCTGTATCATATCACTAACATGATGTATTGATAGCACCAAAAATAAAATGAGAGACAGAGTCAAAAATGTTAAATAGCATGTGCTTCTTCTTGAGACAAAGCTTCTGACATTGCCAGCACTTGGATACTAGAAGTTTCCTGTCTGTTTTACATGCTATGTTGCATTTGTGTGCAGGCATTTAAGGTGAACCATTACTTGTGCTGCTGATTTCTCAGGAGAAATCTTGAGAACCTCCCCCATCACACCGTCCCAGAATATTTCCTCACCACTACATCTTCACTTCTCTTCAAGTTATAAAAACTCACATACCTAGTTTAATGTATGAGGCGTGTAAGAGAGTAGTTGTCAAATACATGGGAAAAGAGTCTAAGAATTTAGGAAGTTAAGGAGAACAAACTTTCTTTAAAATCTGCAAAGTCAAACTATGAAAAACTCATAAGTGTCAGACTATCTACAACTGCTTGAGGACAAAAGATTTCCTGAGAAGCTGAATTTCAGTTCCTAATTGCTACTACAGAGGAAGAACTTGTACGGAGAGACATTATTCACGTAGCTGTTATTAGATACATATGTTCATTCACTGAACTTTTATTTACTTAACTTCTATAATTTCAATGTCCTTTTCCATTAGCTTTCTTAATACAAATTGTGATCTGCTAGTTTGAAGATAAGATGTTCTTTGAAGTGTTCAGCTATGACTTCTTCTAATGTGGTAGTGGCACAGCATTTGTGCTAATCTTGGCAGAGCTGTGTCATTGCCTCCTTCTCTATAACTGAACAGATATCTGTCATTTCACCAGTATGAAATGATAAAGTATGGGGAGCTAAGCCTAAAAAAATATAATAAGGAATAAAGATGCTTTTAGGTAAATTGTGACCTGCTGTTTTCACTGGAATTGTCAATGTTCATAATTCTGAAAATTAGTAGCTTGGAATACAGCCACTTGATCTGTGCCCTTTGGCAAGGTATTTCTCATGAACCATTCTGTTCCTTTAAAACAGAAGAAATAAATTTTCCTGAAAACATAGTGCTTATTCCTCTGCACCAAAAAAGTCTAGTAATTCTCCAATCTATCTTATTCCACTAATACTTTCTGAACCCTTCAAGAAGCCAAGTTTGTGTTTTGCAGGAAATACAAAGTGTATCTATCTTAGAAAGATTTGGTTTGTCAGGAAGTTCCTGAAACACAAACTGGTTTTGTTTTTTCTGAAAAGAGAATAAAGTTAA
The DNA here is from genome assembly GCA_013400375.1 of Thinocorus orbignyianus. NCBI lineage: Eukaryota > Metazoa > Chordata > Aves > Ciconiiformes > Thinocoridae > Thinocorus > Thinocorus orbignyianus. The sequence continues at coordinate 580,779 of VXBW01008241.1, forward strand.
TATACTTCTAAACTGGTATGAAATGTTCTAGCTAAATCATACTATCCCAAGTGTCATGGTTCTGAGCAAATCAGAAAAGGACACATGATCCCTCCCTCCACCTTTTAGAAAAAAATAGGCGAGGAAGAAATTAAAGAGAGTCAGGAGTTTAGAAAAAAATTAAACTACTTTAATAAAAACATAAATAATAATAACATAATGAATAAGAAGAAGAAACTTTTTTTTTTTNCTGCATACCATTCCTTGATATAATTGGGTCTTATCACTGTGAGACGAAAGAGTTCTCTGAACAGTGGGCTGTTAATTTCAGAGTTTAGTTAGCTAGAAGAGGCCCAGCTAGGAAAGTAAAATTTTAAAACAGAAAATTGGTTCATTTTACCTCAAACCAGGACACCAAGGTACAAATATAGTTCAAAGGTAGTCAGAGCTGTCACGGAATTATAAGAATTGATGTTTATTTAAAATATAGAGGTTTTTAAACAAATTGTAAGGTTTTTTGTTATTTTGTTTTGCTTATTCAGCAACCTTGCCATGTTAAGGTAAGAATGATAATTGTTTTCATCATTATTTTTATATAGCAGAAAATGAAAAATAGTTCATCATGTAAAGTAACAGAATTGGAAGGAAAGATTTTTTTTAGAATAGTATTTCCTTTGTCCAGATTTGAAAAAGAAAAACATAGTTATGCAGTACAGGTCATATAGTATTTTTTACCTAAATCTTAAACTTTAATAAATGAGTTTTCATGTTTATGATTTTAGAATATAATTAAATATTTTTAGGTATTTCTACTGCAGAAGGGACTAGAGAATTTCTAGCAATGAAAACAAAGGTGTCATCACAATACAAAACGTTTTCATAAGCAGCTCTTCGGTACTACCAAAGTCTGTATGTATGTTTCACATATGTATCAGAATAGCTACATCCCATTCTTTAATAGCATCAGCCAGACATAAATATGGTAGAATCTGAAATGGAAATAGAGTCAATAAGTACAGTAGTACACTCCAATGAAGAACAGTACAAACAGAATCTTCTAAGGGTTGCAGCAATTCAGAAAATAGTTTCTGGGCGTTCCTTCCAGCAGGGTGCTGCTGCTGCCTGCACAGGTAGCTAAGAGACATGTTCACTCCTAGAAGTTCTTGCAGTTTCTAACAGCCTCTGAAATGTGATCCTACTCACAAGGTGCTAATGCCTGTTATCTTCATCTGACTCTAAATTAAGAGTTAGGAACTGTCAAGTGCCTCTTCAGCTGGCACTAGGGAAAACATCAGCAGATGGGAGTGCATCAAACAGAGGTAGCATTTTGTGCATCAGTTGTGGTGGAAGATGTTTTGGACATACTCCTGAGTGTGGGACTGCTGAACATTGACAGAGATGTGCCACAGGCCACAGTTCCAAGCAGAGAAGGAAGAAGCTACCTCAGCTCATCAGACAGCTCTTGAATCCAGATCAAACTCTGCAGGAAGTACACAGTCATCTAGTGTGGGGCATGGAGTGCCCAGTGCCCCTCTCTGGGCCTTGAGCAGGCAGAGGTGGTGGCCTTGCCTGTGGGAGGTTTGGACTGGCTGGGGAGTCGTTAGATTAAGCCACTGCAGGAGGAGGTGAGCAGAACTGCACATGCTGACTTTTAATATGTGTTTACCTTTCTTCAGTGAAAGATACAGATGATCAAACTTCACATCAGAGAGGCTTTGTTTTACTCCCAGTTACAAGTAATTTTTTCACATATAGTCATATATTTTTATAAGGCGGGGATGGAGGGAAGAAAAATAAAGATCATCAGTCAGAGTTTTGTATTTTTTGAGGTAGTAGGCATTTTTTATCAAAAAATCATAGATTGTGGAAGAATTTACTCTTTCTTGAGTTTCTTTCTGCTTTCATTGACCGTATCTACCAGCTGCCTGTAAAATTCTAAATCAGTTCATGCAACCTTAAATTTGCTCTTTTTTTTGTGTACTAAGTTATGACAATAAAAAATACATCATCATCTGAAAGCATCAAGAAGAAAAAATCAACACCAAAATACTTCCTACAGTTGACTTAGAAATAAAATATCTTCTGCTGCACCAATCAGTATCTATTTTTTTTCTATGTAGGACATCTACTAGAATATGAACTTACACGAAGTGTAAGTTTTTTTTTTCTTCTGTGATTAGAAGAAAAAAAAAAAAAAAAAAAAAGAAGAAACAAAATTTTGCCCCCTTGGATGAAATAGAATTTCACCATCTGTAGCAACAGAACATATGAAACAGCATCTGCTAAAATTAACTAAGCGTAGATAGACAAATTGACAGGCCTAGTCAACTCACGCCCAAGAATCTGAAGGGAAGCAATAAATTGCTGTAATAATTACACAATTGCTTTTACCCTCTGAACTGTAAATTTATTAGGAAGGACTGAATCGCTGAATTATCTACAAGCCAGTGAATTTAAATTTTTCATAACTGAGAAAGAAAGTGAAGATATTTCAAAGGTTTAGAGGACTGAAAACTGTTGCAATATTTGCATTATAATAATGGAAGGATCCAAGGGCCCGTAGATTGCTTATGCTGGTGTTTATCTTTGATAAAATAACTGATTTGTGTCTATCAGCAAAGAATCAGAAATTAAAAAATCAGGCTACATAATAATGGGAAACCCCTGTTTCCAGATGGGGAGGGGCTGTGCAAACTTGATATTGGCAGGCTTCTATTCTTGCAATAATCAGTTTTATTAATCCTCTTTTTATTCCTGCCTAGCATAGCTGCTTTTGTTATCCTTAGCTTTTACATCATTTGTCATAATCACAGCATACAGGATTGAAGACCAAAGGGATCATAACCTCCGGTGATATTCTGTTAGACCCAGCAAGGATGGATTACGACTTTTTGTAAGGCATGGAATGTGCATTTTCTGATATGAAAAAAACTTAATAAATTCATTTAATTAATTGCTTGAGAATTCATTGTCTTGGAAAAACATTGACATATAGAAAAGAGATGAAGGAAAACTCAACAGTCATCTATTTAAAAAAAAATAAAATAAAATAAAAAAAAAAAAACAAAACAAAAAAAGTGTCATATGTTAATACCACCAAATAAAGGGCAGGTACTGATCTCAGGCTGTGCAGCTCAGCTCCATGGAGTACCATTCAGGGTGTTTGGACAAGCTTACTTCAAAGAAGCTGAATTTAGCCTTCTGCTGGGCCATATGTTTTATACCCCTAAATTAATTTTCCTGTGAGGAGGGTTTTCAGATCAAAATCTGGTATAAACAGAAGAATCTGTTGCTTGCTTATCGGAAAGCTTTTTTTGTGTGAAACTGAACACATAGAATGAACACTGCTTGCATAGTATGAAGACCTACAAAGGTTTCTGAATGTGCAAACCTTCTTGAGAAATACCAAACCTGTCATCCGATATGATTCAAAAGAACACTGGAAGGAAGTTGTTGTGCAACAGTTTTAACTTGGTTATTAGCATGACTTTTCTGCATTGGATTATTTAAATATCAGGATAAAAATAACTTCTTAGCTTCATATATCTACTGTGGATTTTTATTTCTTGCTATTTTTGAGGGCAGAAAAGGCCTCTGCTCTCATCCTAAGGCTGCACTCTTTATACCATAGTTTAAGTATAGGGCCATAGATGGCTGATTCTACATAAAACAACTACTTGTTATCACTTTGTGCTAGTAAAAATATAAATAAAACTAATGTGCATTCCATCACACAATACATACAGCTACGTGGAAGATAAAACCACTCAGGTAGAGATCTCAGTGTTAGAGAAGTGCTCTTGTTGTAAAGCAGGTTAAAATAAAGCTCCAGATTAGCCCAGACAAATCCATACAAAGCAGGACCAACAACCACAATCCTGGGACCTTGTAGAGTCAGTAGAAAGCCTGTGGTATGTTACCAGCAATGACTAACAAATTTCTGGGCTACAGATCTTCAAGTCATGCAGAATTCTTCTGAGGTCCTCAAAATCAAATTAGTTCTTCAAATTAAAACTTAGATGAACTGAATAAAGACAATTCTTTATATACCCCATGTGGTTATTCTATGAATAACACCACTGGTGTGGATTTTTGATCAGGTTTGTGATCATCTTTTATTTCCAGGTATTTCATGAGTATTTGTCATCTAATCAGTTGACCTGAATTTTGTGTTTCTGTAGTTATCTTTTCTTACCAAAACAAAAAGTATATACTTGACTTAACTGAATAGCTTATCTTTTTAAATATTTTTTTTTTTCAAAATAATTCTGAATTCCAGTTTCAGACTCTCTTATTTCCTCTTTATTGCATGAAACTGTTTTCTGAAAACTGAGCTGCAGAGTTTTCTTTATTCCATAAAAAATATGTGGATAAAGTGCAGTGACCTGTGTTATGCTGGAGGTCAGATCAGATGATTTTAAAGTCCCTCAGGCTTTAAACCCAAGGAAATCTCTATGAAATCTATGAAGTTTCAAAAAAATATTTTACTGTGGTAAATGGCTGTCTTCTAGAGCAGCTTGCAGGAAGATAATAGCTAAATACTGATTGCTTAAAACCTTAAATCTAAATTTCTTTATCTGCCATGAGATAGTTCAGCTTAGTTCTATTTACTGAAAGATATTTATCTAACAGTTCATGCCATATCTTACAGTTACAATACTTTTGAGATTATTCAATTCTCTCTTGAAGTTCTTAAAGATCTGCAGGCTGTTATTTAATATCTACACAACAGAATACTTCACTAAAAGAGTATCATATCTCTTCCATTACAGTATGTAATTGCGTTTTTATTTATGTATATGTGTATGAATGTCTTTTTCCCTAAATGTCAGTTGACACTAATTTGCAGTACTGGATCATTTAAAAGGCTAATAATATGTTCAAATTTGTGGTTTATTCAGTCAGTACAAAATAAGTAATCAGTAATACAATCAGGTCATTTCAGTTTTTCATAATCATTATGGGGAAATTAAGATTCTTCAAATTTTATTGCACTTTTTAACTCCTTGTTATAAACAAGCAGCATTTCTCAAAGTGCATGATACTAGGAAAAAACATATCAAAGTTTTCACTTTATAAGGCACTGTTACACAGTAAAGTTCAAGTTATTAAGATTAATTGCAGTAATATATACAATAACTACAATAAGAAGTCTTGCTGGCAAACAGGCAATATTTGTGTGAGAATTCTTCCTTTCCTGCCTAAGACTGATGTACCTCTGCATTTGACCCTAGAGTTGAAAGGAAACCTAAACAAAAAACAGACTAAACCACCCAGGACACCACACCCTTCCTGTGGTATTCCTACAAGTGTATCCCAAGTAATACTGACTTCATTTAGTTTCCTGTATCTGAAATAATGAACATACTTTGGTTGAAAACTCAACCACCACCCATTAAGAAGCCATAAATGGCAAAATATATGGCTTAGGATGCTAAGTACAAGATCCTTGTATAATATCATGCAGACCGAACACTCAGAAAAGTAGCTGAAAATAGAAGGTAAGGAATCAAATATGTTCAGAGACAATTCACAGTAAGAATACCAAACAATAACTTAAAATTACAGACATAAAGCACATAGTAAGGAAAACCAAACAATGATAAAAATACAGACATAAATCACATCATATAGGGAAATATTTTAGAATTTAATTTTAAATTTATCTAAAATAATAAATAATGATGATCAAATATATTTAATTATGAGAAAGAAGATAAAATTACAAGAAGCCTTGAAAAAAAGCATGCAGAAATGCCAGGGTGAAGAAATATGTCTCTGTGAGAGCACTTTCTACTTCATCTTCCTCCACTTTTTTATATTATTATTAGTTTAAGTTATTTATTAATAGAGTCATAGAACAGCCCAGGTTGGAAGGGACCTCAAAGGACTATGTAATCAAACATTTTGTGGGAAAGGAAACCTAGACGAAATTATCTAGCACCCTGTCGTGCAAACCTTCAGTGATGGAGACTCTACCACATCCCTAGGGAAATTATTCCTGTGACTGATTGTTATCACAGTAAAAAATTCCTTAAATTGAGATGAAATGTTTCCCAGTGCAACTTTTACGCATTACCCCTTGTCTTCTCTGTGTTGCTCCATGTGAAGAAAGAAACTCTATCCTCTTTGCAGCCACCCTACCCACCATTCTCTTGAACTACAAAAAAAGAGAATGACCACTTAGATCAGCACTTTCTGGTCGCAAAATATTATGCTCTGTCTGTTTTAAAGCACTTCTTCCTCTGTGCCTCTTCTGCAACTTTCATTCTCAGCTCATTGGGAGGAGAATCATTTATTAACTCCCTAGTGTATGTACTGTGCCTCAAACACAGGGTTCACAATCTCAGTTTAGCTTTAGATGTTATTTAAACCAACAGAAATAATATCAAGATGCTAATGTAGACTAAGTAGTACATAAACATGACAAGAAGGGAACTACTTTCATGGCATGTTTTCAGGCAATGTTAACTATGCATTAATGGAAACAAAATTCAGCAAACTTAATTTTACATATTCTTGAGGAAAGACAGGTAAATCTCAAAAGACCTTCAGTGAACATGGTCATAACCATGTTTCCTCTGCTGCCAACAGCTTGACATGGCTGGCACCACTGTCCACAACAACAAAGCAATAGTAGTTCTTGCATTTTTTTTTTTACTTACTGTAAGAACTAACTGCAAGCATAGCAAATAGCCAGACTGAGAAGACAGGATGCAGACTAAACATATCCAGCTGTAATTTATCTTGGTTTATGTGTTCAAAATATAAGAAGGCCAAATGAGCTAAATGTTGAACTCATCTACAACTATGTCTCATTGGGTACTGAATCTGGTCCATATTGCATAAACCTGAAGTAAAATGAAAGAACAAAAATTAATAAATAGTGCACTGCTTATAGCATCAGAAAACAGTCCTTCCTGAAGCCTAATTACAAATTAAAAGATGCCTATCACATTAACCATGCTTCAGGCAAGCGGAAAATTGAATAGATTATAAATAAAGGAATTAATACTACAGCTTCTTCTCACTTTTTAATTTTAAAGTACTAATTACAAATTATTCTGAAGATATGACAGCAAAACAGTTGCTCTTTTATTGTCCCTCTGCACCAGGGGGCAGATAGGGCATAACGGTATTTGCTTACAGAACAGAGAATGTTTTTTCTTGAGTCATCTTATGTACCATTAATTTAGTAACATATACAACTTGTTTTTGAATGATGGCTAATAGATTTTGGAGTTGCCTGGAGTTTATTTATAAAACCATAGAAAAACAAAGCTGAAACAGCTTGTAATTGCCTTGTCTCCTTGGAACTTTAGTGCTAAATGAGCCTTCTTGAAAGAGATTGTCATCTACAGCCTGCTGTCCCCCTTGCAAACAGTCTCCTTGTAAAATTAGTAAGGCAATCATTTAGCAGTAATTCTCCCCTAGTATCTAATACTCTGTTGAAATTTAGTAATTTTTTCTAGTTAAGCAGGAAGGCAGTTCTTTTCATCTTTCCAACAATTTTTTATTTTGTGTTTTGAAGACTGTGATCAATCTTCTCTTCTTGAGGGTATGAAATATTTTTTTTTCAGTCTTTGCTAATTCAGAGTGTTCTCTGGACTTCTGCAATTGACTCACAATGACAATAAAATGTAAAGCCAAAAACAGAATGCCATATTCCACCCATAGACTTACTAATATTGAGTAAGTGAATGGTTTATTGTCTCTGATCTTTACATTATAGCATGGTATTTCCTTGATACTTCCCAGAAATTCACTTTAAGAAATCCACCTATATTTTTAAAAATTCACCTATATTGCAATAGTTTTACATTAATTGAAGAGTCCATAATTAAACTGTCCTCCTGGGAGTAACACTTAAATTCTTCATTTTCTATACAGTACATCTAAGCCATCATTTGGGGTGTGGGGGATGGAAATAAGTAAATAGAGGAAAGATTAGACAGCTACTAAAAACAACAGCAGAAACATGTAAAGAATTAACTTAGAAATATCTTCAGTGTTCATTTTCTGCAAAGAGTGTGCCATCCTATCTAGAGATGTGCAAATAAAAAAGCTGTCTTCAGCATAAAAGGAGCAATAGTTGGGTAGATTTATTTTCACATTCTATCTGCAAGAACAATATCTGAACAATATCTTGCAATATCTGCAAGAACAAGACAGTGAAATATTATTTTAGTAAACAATTGAGGACCATCCTGCTGTAACCCCTATTAAAACCAGATTTATTTATTTTTTCCAGAAGACAGAGAGTTCAATCAACCATTGCAGTTTAAACACAATCCGTATTAGGTCTTGCCTCTACCTATGTAATGAAAATGTGGTAAAAGTGCTAAGGGCAGTAGGCATCTGTTAGAAAAATGAGCAATATAAGTGCACACATGTCATGCCATCAGCCAGAGAAAGAAAATATTTGAAGTAACTATAGATCCTTTAGGGACAAAAGGCCCGATTATCTACTACTTCAAAACTTGGAAAAATGTTACTGACTATGAATGATCAGTTCAGACAGAATAGCATTTTATGGCTGCTTGGTGGATAGCAAAGAGGCAAAGAAAAATGTATAAGCTCTTATTATTGAGAAGATACTGCACAGAGCAAACTAAGTAATACTTAATCTTAAAACAGGATCAGATCCTTATTTTTATATCTTTGTGTGTGTGTGTGTGGTTTCCCCCACCTTCACCTAAGACTCACACTTTCTGGCTTCAGAAGCAAAGCTGTTAGCAACAGCAATCTGCCCTACTGAGCAGTTTTCATTCTTCGCTTCCACACTTAAAGATGTGAGTATATAATTTTAGATATTCTGGAGCTGTAATGTGCTCACAGCCCTGCCTGTAATCAGTGGGATGGGATAGGTACCATTAATGCTATTTACCTGATCATATAATAGACAATGCAGTAAGAAATGTTGTTCTCTTAAGTTTCAGGCTTGTTTTCCACTAACTGAAGAGGAAATCTAGAGAACCAACATTGATTAAGCCATGGAATTTGACCTAAATATAATTAAATGTGTCTCACTATAAATTACCAACTCTTCTTTTGCATCTGCTAAAATATAAATACTGAAGGACCTTGGATATGGATGTGTGAGCAGCTCCTAAGCACGGGATGCACAAAGAGCAATGTCTACATCTTGATTTTGTTTGTTCAAGTCCAAGTTAAGCAAGTTTAAAACTTCTCTCTCATTTTCCTATTCTATTTAAATGTTATGTCTCTGTTGGGCCTTCTAAGCTCCAGTAGCAGCAGAAATATATATTGATGTAGTGTAAAGAATAGGTTGTTGTTTTTTTTTAATTAATGTATTCTATAGGTTTTTACTTTAACATTTTTTTATTTCATGCCGGCTTATGGTATAATCTTTTTTAGTTTTTCCCACTGCAGTTTTTACTTGTTTAAAATCTTACGTTATCAACATACAGGCTACATCTTTTCTGGTTTCCCCTGGCTCAGAGGCTGTTGTAGACAACTTTGAGAAAGAAGATATATATCTGAAGATGATGAATGACTTCTCACAACCAGTCTGGATCCAAAAGTACAAGGGGTAAATCCAAGGAAAAGAGTATTAAATATCAAGGGAATCTATTGAACCTTCCAGGGGTGGCATACAATGTCAGGCTAGAGCAGCTAGAAATTTATCTGTGCTATAATTTTCAGGTACAGAACTCTAACCTATAAAGTTTACTGGAAAAAAATGTGACATTCTGATACTTCAGTTATTAATTCTATAAGATTTTCAAATATGAAGGAAAAAAGGTTTTTACTTCATCTGTTTCATACACATGTATTTCATATACAAAAGGCTGCAACTTCTGAGATAATCATAACATCTACATATTTTCTGTTGCATTTTCTGTCTCCTCATATCTTTACTTTTAAGTCATTTTAGTTCCATCAGTGGATTGTTTTCTTGAGATAATAAAAGAACAGATTGACAAAAGCACAGATTCACAGAAACTATCCTTATGTCCATGTAGACTGTCCTGCTACTTAACATAGTCTACGAAATTTCACACAGCAGCCTATCAAGTATTTGACTTCTTTTTCAGCTATGACACATTTTAGAAAATTTTCAGTCTTGATTTAAGAATTCAAGTGGTGATTACAGATTGCTGACAACAAGACCTGTAAAACTATCAGTCTTTCCCTCTCAAAACTCCCCTGTTGTTTTTGTTATATTGTTTACACAACACACAAATTCTTAGAAAACTTGTATTATGAACCTTATAACAAAAAAAAAAAAAAAAATCTGGACACTTCTAGACAAAACAACACTGGGCAATTACCTTCACAGGCAAAGCAAACCCGACCAGGGGAAAATTCATTTAATTTATTACCAATCAAATCAGAGTAGCAGAATGAGAAATAAAACCAAATCTTTAAACACTTTCTCCCCAGCCCTCCCTTCTTCCTGAGCTTAACGTTACTCATAAATTCTCTACCACAGGGGGATGGGGAATAAGGGTTGTGGTCAGTTCATCATAAATTGTCTTTTCTGCTCCTTCATCCTTGGGGGGAAGAATCCTTGTGTTCTCCCCCCGCTCCAGTACAGGGTCCTTCCCATGGAAAAGAGTTTTCCATTAATTTCTCCAACTTGAGTCCTTCCCACAGGCTGCGTTCTCTACAAACTCTTTCAGCGTGGGTCCTTTCACAGGGTGCTGTCCTTCAGTAGCAGACTGCTCCAGCGTGGGTTCCCCATAGGTTACAAGTCTTTCCAGAAAACCTGCTCCAGCATGGGTTTATCTCCATGTGCCTGCAGGTCCTGCCAGGAGTCTGTTCCAGCATGGGTTTCCCATGGAGTCGCAGCCTCCTTGAGGTGCATCCATCTGCATGGGGTTCTCCATGGGCTACAAAGTGGATATTTGCTCCACTGTGGACCTCCATAGGCTGCACAGGGACAGCCTGCTTCACCATGGCCTTTACCACTGGCTGCAGGGGAATCTCTGCTCTGTTGCCTGGAGCACCTCCTTCCTCTCCTTCCTGAACTTGGTGTTTGCAGAGTTGTTTCTCTCAAATATTGTCATTCATGCCTCCCAGCTACAATTGCTGATGCTCATTAACTTTCCCACCTTCCTAAATATGTATCACACAGGTGCTACCACCATCGTTAATTGGTTTGACCTTGGCCAGTGGTGGGTCTTGTCTTGGAGCTGGCATTAGCTCTATTGGACATGAGGAAATCTTCTTACCTATTCTCACAGAAGCCAAGCCTGTAGCTCCTCCACCATCAAAGCCTTGCCATGCAAACCTAATAAAGAGACTAGATGTTCTCTTGAGTCCCTTATAAACGTTTTTGGGATTTTGCCATTTTGAAAACAATTTGTGAATCAAGAGAGACATAGATATAAATATTCAAAGTGGAGGCTATAGCAGCTTTCTTCTCAACATTTCCTACTGGCTAATCTAGGTACCTTCTTGCTAATATGATTGTTACACAAGCAGTATTTTAGCTGTAAAAGTAAAAGGAAATGGTGGGCTGTCATAAACATAGAAATGAGATGTGCCCTCAAATTTAACACCTCTCTTCTGGTTTGTTTTTTTTTTTTTTTTTTTTTTTTTTTTTTTTTTTTTTTTTTTTTTTTTTTTTTTGTCGGAAGCACATTAATACAGGTAACAAAAATATGGCAGAAGTTCAAAATCAGTCTCTTTGTTTTCTTTAAATACATGACAAAAATACCCTTTTCCCAAAGTCATCCTGGTCAGAAAAATGCTGCCTTTGTACGTGGTGCGTTTGCTCTCATATAACCTGTTGCATTTCAATCATAAGGCAAGTATTAAAATAAATCACAACCAAGGTCAACACGTGTATTGATACGGTAATGTACTCTGCCATCTTGTATTTGTTTCAGCTTACATGCATAAAATAATAAAATCCACAAGTTGAATTTTAGACTGGATGTAACACAGAGTGAAAAAACGGTTCTGATCTATATGTTTAGACAGAAAAGTAGTGTGCCAGTAATGACACAGCCACATTGGAAAAAGGATCTAGACTTACTATCTATAAACAGTGACATGGCATGACTGGAGACAACATACCTTATAATGAGAATTGTGGTATTACTCTAAAACTCCCATGAAAATACTGAAAAGTTAATGTTGTCTGAGAAAATCATCATCAGTTACTGAAAACTTCTTCATTGTGGTATTGTCCTTTCTTTTAGAAAACATGATGCTCTGAATAAGGTATGCAGTAGCACTAACTTTTCTTCCCTGTATTTCCGTTACTTGTACTGGTGACCCCATTATCTCTTACAGTCCTTTATTATTTGGAATTTTTTTCTTTGTAATTACATTAATTTCTTAGACTTCCCTGTCTCTCACAATGGATTTCTTCATTCCATTTATGTATTCAGCAACTTCCATATTATTTTTCTTATTATTTTAATTTTCCCTTTTCATTTCATATTTTACATGTACAATTGCTGCCTTGAATTACTCTCCTTCAATTCTATCCAGGACTTCCTCAATAAAATTTCCTTCCCTATAGCTGTGTTCCTGAATATCTCACCACCTCTTCCCATGAGAAATCTCAAGGTCCTTATTTCATCTATATCTTATAGAATCATAGAATGGTTAGAGTTGGAAGGGACCTTAAAGATCATGGAGTTCCAAGCCCAGTGACATGGGCAGGGACACCTCCCACTAGAGCAGGTTGCTCAAAGCCCCATCAAGTCTGGCCTTAAATACTTCCAGGGATGGGGCATCAACAACTTCTTGGGGCAACCTGTTCTAGTGCCTCACCACTACTAGGAATTTCTTCCTAATATCTAATCTAAATCTCCCCTCTTCCAATTTAAAACTATTAGCCCTTGTTCTATCACTAGACTTCCTGACAAAGACTCCCTCTCCAGCTCTCCTGTAGGCTCCCTTCAGATACTGGAAGGTTGCTCTAGGGTCTCCCCAGACCCTTCTCTTCTCCAGGCTGAATAGCCCCAGCTCTTTCAGACTCCATCCCTCTAATCATCTTTGTGGCCCTGCGCTGGACCTGTTCCAACAGTTTGATTTCCTTTCTATGTTGAGGACTCCAGAGCTGGACACAGTACCCCAGGTGGGGTCTCACGAGCACAGAGTAGAGGGGGAGAATCACCTCCTGTGACCTGCTGTTTACACTTCTCTGAATGCAGCCCGGGATGGGGTTGGCTTTCTGGGCTGCCAGCTCACACTGCCAGCTCATGTTGAGCTTCTCATCCATGAGTACTCCCAAGTCCTCCTCGGGGCTGCTCCCTTGACTTGTTGCTATCTTGTGTTGATATCTTACCAACGTGGACAACATTCTCTCGTTTTTACATTTATATGAATTGAATTGTCAAATTTACTGAGAAACAGATTAATTCTGGGGATACAGTAATTTGACAGTGTTCTATGATGCTGTTTGTTATTAAATCATAATTATTACTGCCCTAAAACTATATAACTACATAAGTTTTTTTTGTTCCCACATTTTGCTTAGTGCTATCTGTTCAGCCAGAAGCGGCTATGATTTTTTTTTACCCCTATTCTTATACTCTGTTCCTCTTACTTTTCCTCTGCTGTCTACAATCATCCGATTTCTTTATGAAAATTAAATGTTGAAGAAAACAAAAATAATGATGAAGTGGTATTATGATAATTCTGGGGTTTTAGCCTATTCAGTATATTAATCCATTTTAAGATTCATCAATCATTCTGTCATATAACAAATGACAGAATAAAATGCTATATTGCTCAATTTACCTTTACCGATGTTGAATGTTTGTTTACTAGATATAAAAGGCTTTGTATTCTAAAGTATTCCTTCTTTATTGTATACTCATTTCCTGTGCTTAGTGCTATGTAAAACCACATTGATATACATCCATTACCTTGACAGTGCTGTATTTTTTTTGCATTTTAAACTTGATACAAACAATGGTTTTAATGTATCAAATGCCTAACTAAGGATTAATATTCAGACTGTGTGAATACATTGAAGACTACCATACACTCTAAAAAAGTGGTTGTCATTAAACAGTGCCAGTGTTTGCTGTCACTGAATACATTATAATATGTTGACTTTGAATGTTGCACAAATCATTAATCAACAACATGGCCACGTTTGAAAGATTGTCCTTCCTGTAGTAGGTTTTAGTTGACAGATGAGTAAAAAACACCATTAAATCAAAATAAAAAATAAATTTTAGATACAAAATAAATTTAAAAAATGGAAGCAATTTATTCTTGGCATGTTTTCGTATTTATTTATCTAAGGTAAAAGCAGCAGTTTTAACTGATATAAAGTACAAGTGTGTATCATTTGCCTTTAAAATAAACTGATAAGAAAACCTCATAAATTTAATGACATACTGTCATAAAGGCTGATCTACAGACACATAAGGTGAATACTGCATTTTTTTTCCATATGTCATGGTATGTCATTTCACTTGAAGAGCTCAAACAGGCTTAAAACCAGCATTCCTGGTAAAAGCATAATCATTTTGAAGCATGGACTCACTGTATTTTGGAGGATTCCTTCATGATTTGCCAACACCAACATTGTATAGAACCCGATTCATCTATTTCACATTTTTTATTTACATTTCAGGTTCTGGACCTTCTGAGGTAATCCTGGAATGGTATCATTTATCTGAACAAAAGAGAAGTGGACACCTCTAAAGATCTGCAAACAAAGAGCTAACCTTTTTTTTTTTTTTTTNTTTTTTTTTCTCCCTTTGATCATGACAATTTAGGCATCTGTGCACAATACAGTCTTGGCAGTGCTGGAAGGTAAACAGATCAGCTCTCCAACAGAGTGGTGTGTTAATCTGCTTCATTATTCAAAGTCCACACAGGATTTTGGCAGACTGTATTTTACCAACGTTTATTATATTTACACAATAAAATGGTTACACATACGTGTAATCGTGTCCTAATTCTTGATTATTAGCTTGAGAGAGATATTTGGTGCTGCAGGTAAAATCTTACAGAATTGAGAGCCTTAGACAGAGTGCTGTTTCTTGTAATTTTAAAGAGATATTTGAAAAAACTACCTTTCCTCCAAATACTTTAAAGATCTGAATAATAATAGAAAATCACACAGAGAGGGAAATACATCTTTCTGTAACACATATTTATGTGACACAGTATGTTATGATCTTGCTGAGCTCTAGTTGTCATCAGGAGTTTTGCTCTTGACAAAAACACTTATGGTGATATTCCTAGTGGATTATTTGCTGTCATGACTTATTTTCACTTATTTTGCAAATATACGAAGAAAAATTTTGTGACATATAGCAGTGCAAGTCTTTGTACTGTGGTTTTGTTTTCTGCTCATTTAGAAGTTTCTTGATGAGTAAGGATGGAGGTGTATAAAAATTAAAGAGTTTATCTCTTTTATTGCAAATATGCACGTTTATGCATTTGTTTTATGCATTATAGTAAGAATTGTTTTAGGAAGCAAAAACAAAATAAACTCCATAGGACTTTAGTTTTCAATTAACATAACTTTGGTAAGTAACAGCTTTTTTTTTTTTCTTTTTCATTATTTTATTTCTACATCTTCAGAATACTTTTTCCTTTTTTTTTTTCTTTTTTTAATAATTTCCTTTTAAAATTTAATCCACTGAAAGTAAGAAATAAATTCACATAGTTCTTTCTAATATGTGCAATTTCAGAGCTTTTTAAAAATACTAAGTTCACTCATAGATTAAGATAAATGTAATTTTATTCTTTCATGTTTCCATTCCACCTGCTTATCTACCCAACCAGCAGATTTCCTCTGCTTTACTTTGGATTTCTTTGTATTTTCCCCTACCTTTTCTGTGTTCTTTCTCTAGCAGTTTTTCACACTTTCTTCTCTCCTTTTTCTGTCTGATAAACAGAAATTTTGTAAGAAATGTAGTGAAGGATATGTACAATCTAAGAGTACAGTACATGAAACCGGAAAAGCTGAAGTATCTCTTTCTTTTTCTTGATGATGTTCAGATGTTTTCTCCTACTCTAGGCAAGACACAATCTGTGTGTTGATAAACCCATCTACAAAATGAGGATAATAATATTTATAATTTTCGTGGATTGCTATCAATCTGTAATTAGACTATACAGTTAAGCATTCTGAGAAGGAAAAAGCTGCTAGAGTACGAAACGGTTTAATGATGTGTGTTAATTCTCATAAGCTATAACTCAGCAATGGTACAATTTAGTAAACTAGATAACTTAAAAAAAAAATAAAATACAACAAATCCACATCAAAACCCCATGATTAACTTAAAATATCAGTCTTGAGGTCTTACTTCATTTTCTCTGTTTCTCTTTAAAATACTCGAGTGGTTGGAACTTGCTTCTTTCTAGGTACTATCTTTTCACTTGCAAAAGTCACAATGGAATCAATCAGTTTTCTATATGTAATAAGGATATAAAACTGTGCACTATAAAATGCAAAAAGACTTCCAAAGACCTCAGAAACAAAGATGGGGTTTTAGATTGCTTTGACGTTTAGAAAGAACATTCTACAATGATATTTGCCCAGCCTTCCCCTCCCTCATGCCTTAAAGGGACAATTTATTTTGGTATTTAAGTTTGTACAGAATTTACAGACTAATTTCTTTAAAAGACTTGAGGAGTTTGATTTTGAATTAATCACCATCTCTAAAGACATACAATATCATCCATAGCCTCATTTCTTCTGTCTCTAATTTGCCTACTGAAACCTAGACAAGGTTTTGACTTTACTCTGAGGAGATCCAGGTATGACCACATTTATTTAGGTACTGTATAACTATATATTTCACATTTCGGAAATTATTGATGATGTGCTTTTAAATTCAGATTATAAAGTTGTAATAAATCAGTATCATATCTGAAGAAATTTTTAAGTAAGTTCTTCAACAAAGAGACTGCTATCCTTGAATATATCTATATAAGTCATATACCATGGAAATATTGGAAGACTGAAAGTTCTGGAGTACTTAACTGATGAAAGCTCTTTTGCTATGTACCATTCAGGTTCAAGCAATAAAAGCAGATATTGACCTTCATGTTTCCTGTTCCCTATTGAAAAATGAAAGGGGTGCAACATGGAACAACTTCACCCATGACCATTTCTGTAACGTTTCCTGAGGAACCAAACATTTCTCTGCTCTTTTGAAGAATTTGAATTTCATTAAATCAAACAGTTGCCAGAGTCGGAAGGGACCTCTAGAGGTCATCTAGGCAAATCCCTTGCTTAAGCAGGATTGCCTAGAACGCATTACTCAGGACTGCATCCAGACAGGCCTTGAAGGTCTCCAGAGGAAGAGACTCCACAACCTCCTTGGGTAGCCTGTTCTAGTGCTCTGTCACCCTCACCGGAAAAACGTTTTTCCTCATATTCAAATGGAACTTCCTATGTTCCAGGTTGTGCCCATTGCCCCTCGTCCTGGCACTGGGAACTACTGGGAATAGTCCGGCTCCATTCTCCTTCAACCCACCCTTCAGATGCTTATAAGCATTAAAAAGGTCTCTCCTCATCCTTCTCTTCTCCAGGCTAAAGAGTCCCAGCTCTCTCAGCCTTTCGTCATAAGGGAGATGCTCTAATCCCTTAATC
Source organism: Thinocorus orbignyianus (assembly GCA_013400375.1). NCBI lineage: Eukaryota > Metazoa > Chordata > Aves > Ciconiiformes > Thinocoridae > Thinocorus > Thinocorus orbignyianus. The sequence goes on from VXBW01008241.1 coordinate 598,309, forward strand.
ATCTTTGTTGGCCTATGCTGGACTCCCTCCAAGTAGTTCCCTGTCTTTCTTGAAGAGGTGAGCCCAGAAATGGATGCAGTATTCCAGTTGTGGCCTCACTAGTGCAGAGTAGAGGGAGAGAATGATCTCCCTCAATCTACTGGTTACACTCTTCCCTATGCAGCCCAGGATTCCATTGACCCTCCTGGTGACAAGGGCACATTGCTGGCTCATGGATAGTTTCCTATCTATCAGGACCCACAAATCCTTCTCCTCTGGAGTGCTTTCCAGCAGGTCTACCGCTAACCTCTATCGGTGCCCAGAATTCTCCCTCCCCAGATGCAGGACCCTGTACTTGCCCTTATTGAACCTCGTTAGGTTCTTCTCTGTCCAGCTCACCAGCCTGTCCAGGTCATGCTGGATCGGAGCACAGTCTTCTGGAATGTCAGCCTTAGTTTCATATCATCAGCGAATGGGCTGAGAATACACTCGGTCCCCTTGTTAAGGTCATTGATGAATATGTTGAACAAGACTGGACTAAGTATTGACCCCTGGGGGACACCACCAGTTAAAGGCCTTTAACTTGGCCCTGCTCCATTAATTGCAACCCTCTGAGTCCTGCCACACAGTCAGTTCTCAAACCACCTCACTGCCCCCCCATCTAGCCCACACTTTGTCAGTTTCCTAATGAGGATGTTATGGGAGACAGTGTCAAAAGCCTTGCTGAAGTCAGGTTGATGACATCTGCTACTTTCCCCTCATCCAGCCATCTGGTTATAACATCATAGAAGGCTATCAGATTGGACAAGCATGATTTACTTTTGGTAAATCCATGTTGACCACTTCCAATGATTTCCTGTTCTTTAAAATGTTTGGAGATGACATCTAAAACAAGTCGTTCCATTACCTTCCCAGGGTTGGAGGTGAAACTAATTGATCTGTAGTTCCCTGGGTCTCCTTCTTGCACTTTTTGAAGACTGAAGTAATATTTTCCTTTCCCCAGTCCTCAGGCATGTCTCCTGTTCTCCATGACCTTTCAAAGATGGTGGTGAGCGGTCCAGAAATAACATCTATCAGTTCTCTCAGCAGTCGAGAGTACATCCCATAAGGGCCCATGGACTTATGGACGTCTAGTTGTGCCAAGTGGTCTCTAACTCAGTTCTCTTCTGCAGAGGGAAAATCTTTATCTCTCCAGGTTTTCCCCCTTGTTTCCAGGGTCTGGGATTCATGGGGGACAGCTTCAGCAGTGAAGACTGAAGCAAAGAAGGTATTCAGTAACTCTGCCTTCTCAGTGTCTGCTACCACCAAGGTGCCCATCTCATTTGTCAGTTGGCTTACATTTTCCGCAGTCTTCCTTTTTTTACTGACATAATGGAAGAACTTCTTGTTATCTTTAACTGCAGTGGCCAAGTTAAGCTCTGCTTGAGCTTTGGCCCTTTTAATTTTATCCCTGCACAGCTTTGCTACATCTTGGTACTCCTCATAAGTTACCAACCCCCTTTTCCAGAGATCATAAACTTTCCTTTTTTCCTGATGTCACTTTGTTTCACTGTAACTACTTGAATGTACATTATCACTACCATGCACTCAATTTATGTCTGAATTGTCCAGAAACAATGGTTCCACAAATCAAACTTAAGCAGGCTCTGTCTCTGGCTGCAGTCTACTCCAATATATTCCAAGTGATTAACACCACCTGTGGCACTCCTAATTCACAGCAGCAGACAATTATATCCCTTGGATCCCCATTATGGGTAATTATTCCCATGACAGACTATTAGATATGGGTTGTGAACATCTCAGCTGTAAACTTTTTTTGCAATTTTATTTTAATTCTGATATTACCATTGAGAGGCATATTTGAGGAACAAATCAGAGTGTTACATTAATGGTATGCTTACAACAAGCAAGAGATTCATTTTTATTGCTGGAGTTGTAGTCAGATTCATCATTTAAATATGTGATTAAAGGAGATTTCACGTCTACCATTACATGTTTATTTCATTTCATTCTTTAATACAGAGGCAATAGCAGATCCTGCTGATAAAGTGACACTTGAGGCAGTTAGAAACTAATTGTTTTTGTTTTAAAGTCTGCCTACTCTTAACAAATCTTTTTTCTTTTTTTCTTTTTTTTTTTCTTTCTCCTGAATACACAAATTTGATCCCTTAAAAGCATGTAGGGAATTCTCAGTGTGAAAAAAGGTTTAACTCAAAGATCAAAATTCATAACACTTTCCCATTGCTATCGCTTTAATGTAATTTTAAAGATATGTCTGGTTTTCTTTATGAAATGACACAATTTAACACACTCAGTCATAATCTGTTTGATTTCCTATCACATCAGATATGGTCTTATGTGGAAAATAAGCACACTCTGAATCTGAATTGGGAAAACTTCAGTCTCAGACAGGACCAAGTATACTGAAATCAATGGAAATAAGATGAATGTAAATCTAAACAAATGAAAAATTGATTCTTCTTTGTATATTCATTTTTGAAATGTTGATTTATATAACACTGCTAATTTTGGGCTAAAAAAATAAAGAGAAAAAAGGAAGAAATCATTGTTTTTATTTATTATATTAAAATGGAACAAAATATGATTTTCAACATATTAAAGAAAATGAAAACAAAAAGCCCCCCAGAATTTAAATATTTACACGTGATGTGAATGTAACAGTTATGGTTTCATTAATAAGGTAGAGTTCAGGTTAGATTTTTTGTATTGACCTAACCTCTTTGGTAATTACGAAGAAAATACTTACTATGATACCCCCATCAGCATCCTTCCTGAAACCCTGGGCTAATATGGAATATGCATACCCCTTAGCTATTAATTATAGCTGAGCCTGTGTTGGAACAGAGAGACAGACTAGGTCAGCTTGTAAGTTTTCCGTGTTTTTCATGTGATTTATTGAACTTTTAGAATCCTGTAGGCCTTTCACAAGTATTGTTCAAATGTATAGTATGACAGAATGATACGGTAAGCTACAGCTGCACTTAGCCCAAGTGCAAGCTCAGTCTTTAAGCTCTAGTAAAAAACTGCATGACATCCGTAGCTGCAAAGTGAGATAGTGTTCACAAAATTCAGAAGAAACACAACAAACTCAAAAGCCGTTACTGTGGACTAAATGCATTACTCGAAGAATCTAGGCATGATGAACAGGATCTGACTCTGTCACACATACAGTCTGACTTTACCACAATTTGTCATGTGCTGTTGGATTTCCCAGAGAGACTGTAGTCACGGAAGCAAATGGGATTTGTACAGAATCAGTGCACACTATAGGCTTGTACTCTGTGTCGAATAGCATGGAAATTTGAATCAAAGATATGACATCTTGCAGCCAACAGTGTGGACATGAATAGCTCTCTCAGAGAGTTTCTCCTGACTTTATATTCTTCAGTAAGCAGAAACACAGCATAGCTTCTCTAAAGACAGCTGATATATATCATGCCATAAGTGGGAAACACCATTACTTTGAAATTGTGTAATTGTTCCTGACTTCCTCTAAGTGTTCTCATTCTCCTCCTTTGACAGGTAAACTAGGCCATGGAAAATATTTATGAAGTTATCTGTCATACCTAAATATTGTCCTCAGGTCAGATGACGTTTTTTCAACTGTAAAACAACACCCGATTTCGTGCAGCAGATTGCTCTCAGGAATTCACTGTGGTTATACAAGGATGAAAATAAATGTGCTCGATAGGTGATGTATCAAAACATGTTTTAGATGTGTGAAGATGATTCTTTGGTACAGTTCTTTATAGAAATACAAGCATGTTTCCTGAAAATCAGTGAGTGATATCTAAATATCTTTCACAAGCTGTCTGTATTTCACTCTTGTCTATATTTGCAGAAATGAATTGGATAACTAACAATCTTCTCTTGGTATCTAAGTCAGAAATCAACCTCATATTTAAAGTAAATAATGATTCAGGATGCTTACTGCTAACATTTACGATCTAGAATTCCTTTTCCACATTGAAGACATAAAACAAATAGTTAGTAAGAGTGTACAGCAGCTTTTAAAAATATGAACAAGTATATGCATACTCCATATAAACGGAAAATTATTTTGGTTGAAAACTAGTTTATTCTTGTCCGGTGAGAGCAGACTAATTCAAGTAAACAGCCAAAGCCAGAATAAAGTTCCTGCAGTACCTAAGAAAGGAGGATTATTTTACTATCTGTGACCAGGTATAATAAAAGTGGAGGTGATTCTTTATTGCTGATATTACTTCAAGAAGTGTGTATCACAAACCTAAATCTTATCGCTATAATTCCCTGAAATTGCTTGCACTGAGGGAGGAGGGAGATGAAGAGAGACAAAGCAGGGGAAAAAGAAAAAAAAACACACTTTGGAGTAGAAGTTGCTCAGAGTTACATGAATTTACAAGCCAGGTTTCACACTTTAAATGTGAAGGACTTCGCTGAATTTGTGATACAGACAAAGCAATACCCTTTTTCTTTGGTTAGACATAAAATTTCTGTATTACTCATTGAAGTCAGTCAGACTCACAGCAAGAGTTTGGACACTAGCGCTCTACAGACTGCTTTTGCTCTTCTCACTTCATCAATCACAGGTCAATTGTTAAATCCTGGCAGCTTATAAGAGCACATCAGGTGTAGAAAGCATTTGCAGACTACTTAATGGCCACATACTAAAGATTTTAAAGTTCAACAGCACCATCAGAACACTCTGTTGAAGAGCAGTCTTAGAGTAATCTGAAAACCTACATTAAACTCTAAGGACACTCTTCTACATGCATATCAAAGGTAGTACAAGGACCTCAATATTTAGTGCTCAAGTACTGATAGACAGTCCATGGCTTCACTCATTTTGGCCAGTGTGAAAACTTATTTCTTATATAACTTTAAAAATTCTATTGTCATCCAATTCTAAAAAAAAATCTTATCTTAATTTAGTTGGCTAAACCTCTTAATCCATTAATGAAAGACTGCCTTGCTGGCAACCCAAACTGGCCTTCCTTATATCCCACAGTATATTGGGTTTTTTTTATAGTGTAGTTCATTTGTGTTGGTAACCATTTTTGTTTTCTCTGGAAAATCACATTTTTAAGCGATGAACAAAACTTGTGGAGCATGAGTTAACTGTCTTCATAGCTGTTAGAAGCAGTTCAGGCTCCCTTTCACAATCCTTATTGTGACAAAAGGTCTTTTAGACTTCAACTCCAACTGTGTTTGTAAAAGAAAGAAACATTGCCATCTGTCAGTCATTTTCTCCAAATGTTGAAATCACTCTCTATTATGAGCAGTATATCCGAAAATAGTCCTGCAGAGAGTGTTTCTTTTATCCCAGTGACTAAGAAGAAACTACCTAGTAACTTGGAACTGATGTTATTGTAATTTCATTTGTGTTCAGACCCTTGGATACCTGAAGTAAGTTCTACCAGCACAACAATAAAGAAAATGAGATATATTTGTGTACTACAAGAATTTTAGCCAACATTTTGCTCTACTAACATTAAAAATATTTTCAATAACTGTATTTTAGCAGTGTAATGGTGAAATAAAATTTTAAAACTTGGAACAACTTATAAAACAAAGAACATTTTTTATAACATATTTATATAAAAAGAAACTTGGGATTTTATACAGTTCTCTTTAACAAAGGCAGTTAACTTCAAACACAGCTTGTACTTTTTATTATTTAACCTCATATCAAGTGGCATTTCATTACTTTCAGAATTCATAATGTTTCTATTTATGACATGTTCCTTTTCAATTTACCAATTTACTGAACTAAGAAAAGGTACTTGGATGTAAATTGTGATAAGTACATTACAAATGAAAGAGCATTTACTGTAATTCTACTTCGGGAACAACATCTTTTAAGTGTTATAGTCCAGAAGATACCACTGAAATCCTACTTCAAACTTTTCAGAAGACAAAACCTAACTTTTTAATAAATGTTGACTTGCAAAAATTGAAAACAGACACAACAATTCCAATGAAATCAAAACTTAGAGGTTTTCTGAATCTGTTACTAAAAGTCTCTTTTTACATTTTTTTGTGATCCCTACAATCGTTCTACCTATAGCTGTCTAGCACATCCTGCAAAATAAAAGAAGCAGAATCTGGTCACCAGAAAATAAAAATTGAAAAATACCACAAGGACATCTGATTTATCATCCGGAAGTTTCAGTGTTGCATATTCTGAATTTTATTGTATTTTATACCACTGAACACCTTTGAGGATTAGGATCCAAATATTTTGCAATTTTCAATAGAAGACTCAATTAAAACACAGTGAAAATTTTCTCTAAAGTATTTAGTAATTTCCCACAATCTAGTAGGGCTGACAGAGTCTTCTGCCCTGATATTTATTTTCTCCTGCTTCATCTCATCTTAACCATTTTTAGTCTAAACAACTCTTATTCCTGCTTAGTATTCAGGTACTCAGATTCTGGTTTGAATGTAATAGAATTTTCTGTATATAAATTAGAGAGTAAATTAAAGAAATTTCTTTGCAGACCTGGTGGTTGACCCCAAAAGAGATGATCTCTAACAGAGATTGTTCGAGAAAGAAGAGGGTCTGGAATAGAAATAGGCTTTGATCTGATTCAAAGGCATTATGGAGTATGTATGAAACATGTTCTATAATATTTTGCAGTTTGGGTTTTTTTGTAGAAGAATTTTTTCTTTAAAAATATAGCTGCAATGATTTATAAAAGTCTGAAAACTATGTTTAAAGCAATAATTTAGGGCGTAGAGGAGCAAAAGTTATAGAATGGGAAGGAGTTAATCATAGACTAAAGTCATAGACCAGTAACTCTATAACCTATTAGGAGCTTGAATTGGCGACATTACTGAGAGCTTACTGATTAGGAGCTTGAATTGGCGACATTACTGAGAGCTTACTGATACTGTGAACCTACAAATTATCATCCAATCCTACAATTCCACACCGGGTAAAATGATACCATGCCAAGGCAACTTAGAACCATCAAAAGAGACTATATGCACCTTGGAGGAATGTTATAAGGATTTGGAATATAGATGGTTTTGTCATCTATGCTCCCAGACAGATGAAGGGATTCAGGAATTACAGATCATCTGGAAATATAATAAAGCAGAGAGGAAACAGTCTAGAAGGTTCCTGGAGTTTGCAGAAGATAACTTCCTGACACAGTTAGTGAGGAAGCCAACTATGGAAGGCACCGGGCCAGACCTGTTGTTTATTTACAGAGCATGGATTGTGTGAGATGTGATGGTTCAAGGTTGTCTTCGGCATAGTGATCATGAAATGTTACAGTTTTCAGCTCTCATAGTAGTAAGGAAGGGTTCAGCAGAACTGCTGCCTTGGAGTTCCAGAGGGCAGATTTTGGCCTGTTTAGAGGATTGTTTGAAAAAGTCCCTTGGGAGGAAGTCCTGAAGGGTAAAGGAGTCCAGGAAAGCTGGAAATTGTTCAAGAAGGAAATCTTTAAGGCATAGGAGCTAGACATCCTCATGTGCCAAAAGACGATCTGGCAGGGAAGAAGATTGACCTAGCTGAACAGAGAACTTCGTCTAGAACTCAGTAAAAAGAATATTTTATGACCTCTGGAAGAGGGGGCAGGCAACTTAGGAGGACTACAAGGATGTCATGAGGTTATACAGGAAGAAAATTAGAAGGGCCAAAGACCAACTAGAACTTAATCTGGCTACTGTTGTAAAAAGACAATAAATAATGTTTCTCTAAATACATAACAACAAAAGGAGAACTAAGGAGAATCTCCATCCTTTACTGGATATGAGGGGAAACATAGTGACAAAAGATGAGGATAGGGCTGAGGTACTTAATGCCTTCTTTGCCTCAATCTTCAGTGTACCCAGCCCTATGAGCTGGGAGACAGGGAGGGGGAGTAGAATGAAGCCCTCATAATCTAACAGGAAACTACTAGTGATCTGCTACACCACTTAGACACACAAAAGTCTATGGGCCTGAATGAGATTCACCCAAGCGTACTGCAGGACCTGGTAAAAGTGCTTACGGAGCCATTTTCCATCATTTATCAGCAGGTTGTGGAGCAGATCATCTTGAGTACCATCATGCAGCATGTACAGGACAAATAGGTTGTCAGGCCCAGTCAGCCTGGGTTTATGAAAGGTAGGTTCTGCTTGGCAAACCTGATCTTCTCCTATCAGCTGTTTGGTGGATGAGAGAAAGACTGTAGATATTGATTACTTGGATTCTAGTAAAGCCTTTAACACAGTTTCCCACAACGTTCTCCTAGACAAATTGGCTTCTTATGCCTTGGACACGGGTACTCTTTGCTGGGTGGGTAGCTGGCTGACCCCAAAGAGTAGTGGTGAATGGAGTTCAGTCCAGCTGGTGGCCAGTCACAAATGGTGTTCTCCAGGGCTCAGTACTGGAGCCAGTTATGATTAATATATTTATCAATAACTGGGACAAGGCGACTGACTCAGTAAGTTTGCAGATGACACCAAGTTGGACAGGAATGTTGCTCTTCTTGAGGGTAGGAAGGCTCTACAGAGGGATCTGAACAGGTTGGATTGATCTCTTCCTCTCCTCCTTTTTTCTTAGAGAGGAGAAGGGGGAACATCAGCTGTCTTTTCTGATTGGTCAGAACCACGATAAAAAGACATGTAGATGTGGTGCTTAGGGACAGGGTTTAGTGATGCGCTTGGCAGTGCTTGGGTAATGATTGGACTCAATGATCTTAAAGGTGTTTTCAGACCTAAATGATCCTTTGATTCTAGAAGCTGAACTGAAGAGGTCAATGCCTGACCATGTGACTGGTAGCATACTTAATGTTTTGTATTCTACGACCATGGATCTACCTTTGAGAAGACATGTCTGTTGGAAATTGATGGGATTCACCTGACCAAGTCAGGCAACAGGGTTTTTGCCAAGAAGCGTTCTGGACTTATACAGAAAGCTTTATATCAGATTTAGTGGAGGAAGGTGATAGAACTTTCAGCAAAACATAAAAGACAGGGGATGCTGATGGATGCTATTAGGAACCAAACGGGAAACATGCATGAAATATCTAATTCAATTCCTTTGAATTAGGATGTGTTACTCTAAAATGGTGTCAAGGTTAGCAGACCAATTGAACTGCCTCCATAGCCAGTATGGGTAACGAACAGGAGGAAACAGAAACCACTGTGCAGCTAGAAAAATGTGACATAATAACCATTGCTGAAATGTGATGGGGTGAATCACACGACTGGAGCACTGCAATCTATAGTATCCTGGGCTGCATCAAAAGAAATGTGGCCAGCAGGTTGACAAAGGTATGTCTGCCCAACTACTTCACTCTCAGGAACCTGGAGTACCTGGGGCCCCCATGACAAGAAAAACATAGATCTATTAAAGTAGGTCCAGAGGAGAGTCATGAAAATAATCAGAAGGGTTAAACACCTCTCTTGTGAAGAAAGGCTGAGAGAGGTGGTGTTGTTCAGCCTGGAGAAGAGAAGGCTCCAGGGAGACCTTTCAGTATATAATGGGAGCTTATAAGCAAAATTGAGAAAGATTTTTTCACAGGACCTGTAATGATAGGACAAGGGGCAATAGTTGTAGACTGATAGAGGGTAGATTTTGATTGGATATAAGGAAGAATTTTCCTTTTAGGGTGCTGAGACACAGGAATATGTTCTCCAGAGAAGCTGTGGATGCCCCATCCCTGAGAGTGTTCAAAGTCAGTTTGGATGGGTCTTTGAACAACCCGATCTAGTGAAAGATGTCTCTGCCTACAGCAGGACTAGATGCTGTCTCTCTGTGCCAGTTAAAGAGGAACTATCCCTTCCCCATCTCACAATAAAGGAATGAATCTGGTTTTATTTACACATGTGTAAATCAACAATGACTCAACTGGTCTCTGCAGAGTAACAGGCACATAAACAGTGAAGTTATGATCAAAATCAACCCTCAGATTTGACAGATGGATTCCAAAATTGTTATGGACATCTTACCTGCTGTGAAGTAAGAGTCAAAATAGAGTCTCACAGTTCACCTTATGGAACAATGGTGTACTGCTGAGGGCAAGGAAAAACTAATAATACAGAAATCTTTACTCCCACAGTAGTTGTTCATTACCAAGTTCCCACACCTTCCTCTGAAAATTTTTTTTCAGAGCAAGTGACTGCAGAGTTTGAATATAAGACTATGTCAACTACCAGTGTTATACTCCTGTATTCACAAAATTCATGTTGTAGTATAGCATTTAACATTGGCGATTTCAGATATTAATAATTTACATATTTTTTCCATATTTCAGGAAAGGCCACAGGTTACTCTGCGCTTTCTAAGGTTTGAAACCTATTTACCTATATTGGACTGCTTTCTGGAGGGGGAGGGTTTTGGGTTTTTTTTTGTTTGTTTTGTTTGTTTGGGATTTTTGTTTTGTTTGTTTGGTTGGATTTTTATTACTACTACTGTATTTTTTCTTTGGTATCTTTAAGCCTACTCAAAACTTCTTTTCTAGCAATAGTCTCTAACATGTTCTTATAGTCCATCTGTACAGAATTAATAAAGATATTGAGGCTTTTTATAACTGTTTGTCCTAGTGATGTTGGTGTACAAATGAAGGGAGATTTATGTGGTTGATGACATACCTCTTCTATATACGTTGTTGGCAGTACTCTGTTGTATGATTTTTCAGTCCTAGTCCAGTCAGTCTGAGATAGTCCTTGGACTGGAATAACTTTTAGCTAGGGGTCTCCATACATATCTGTTCGCTCAGTTCCTGTCACCATAGCATGTCAACCCTAAGTGATACATAAAGGTTTTATTTTCAAACAAATATGTCCATGCATTTTCTTTTTTTCTTTGTTTTGTAAAAATTTTAATATAACAGAAAAAAACATATCAGTCTTAATAATTCCACTTTATATAGATGTGTCTGCAGGCGTGTATGTATGAATGAGTTAAAGGACAATGCATAAAGCTCACCACAGATACTATGATAACAATTAATTCAATATCATTCTACTTCACCTTCTTTTTAATTCAAATACCTGTTTTTGCATTCCCAGTTACATGTTTATTTATTGCATTGTTTTTTTATGGCTGTGCGTTCACCTGTACTGTAGTAACAGCAAGTCTATATTTTGACTCAAAGTTACAAGTCAAAATGTAAACCCATAATACCAGAAGTATATTCTAATCAACAGCTAGAGATGATAAAAGCACCATGTGTTTTCAAAGCAGATTTGAAATTGGAAGATCAATAAAAAAAAATGAAAGACACTATATAAAAAAGTACCATCATGTACAAAAGGTAAATCCCCCACTTCATTCCTGTTCATGGTTTACTATGTCCCTACAGTATCTACTAGCCATTCCCTTACCTGTTTCTTTTAAGGAAAGCATGCTTTGTGGGTCTTGAATTAATGATCTATGTCTTTTTTTCAGATTTAAGTAAAAAAAAAATATGAAATTATGTAGTTGTGGATCTATAAACAATGAAATACTAGCAATAAAAAACTTATTGGATCCACTATCTGAAATCTACAGGAGTCTTTTAGGAAATACTGAATGCATCTATGTATGTTAATTTCTTAGTGCAGGGTGCAGGGAGGTGTCTCCTGGAACAGGGTTAAATCTATATTTCTAGATTACACCCACCAGTGATAAAACCAATAATTGCATCTAAGTGTCTTGCTGAATTATTTCTGTGTAAGTTCAGTTTTAAATACTGTATCTCTTATAGTGAGTAGTGCTAGAATAATATAATATTATAATATTTTTTCTTTTAATATTCAGTTAGGTCATTACTGTATTTATTCAAATGGCTGTCATCACCCATTACAATCATAGCACTGAACAGCAGAATCTTTGTGTAAGAAGGCTGTGGTGTCCACTTACATTTTGCAAGTGAAAGTGAGGCTGTCCAGATACTAATCTCATATACCTTTTAACAGAATAGAGGCAAGTCTGTCCTAATGGATGTCATAATTCCTTTGCCATTTTGTCAGATAGGCATGGAATAGAAATATATGGAGATGTCAAGAACTACATGACAGGTACAGCAGGCTGAGCAACATGGTAAGAAAAAAAAAGCAACTCTCTGAAATGTGCAAGGCAGTATTAGAGAGAAGGATGTGGTCTACAACAGTACCAACACTGATGGGAGGAAAGTGCCTTTCAGAGATGTACGTCATATACGTTTATATCTAAGTAGTATATCCAGCAAAGGAGATATCTGAAAATTACCTAAGATACTGTAGAAAGAAAGAACTTGAAAAAAACACAGAAAGAATGAAAAAAATATGGAAACAGGAATAAGAGGTAAATCAGGGAGATGGATGGGAAGGCTACCTTCCCTATCCAAGCACAAAGGGATATACAGCAGAACAGAATACTGTTTTTCCTAAAAAAAACAAACCAAAACAAAACAAAACATCCAAACAAATAACAGTAAGTTACAGTAACAGTAGTAGTAATAAATATTAATACTAATAGTACTAATACTAATAATATGAGCTATTTAGGGGTTTGTTTTGTTTTGTTGTTTTTTTTTTAATATAAACCACTAGATATTTAACATGAAGTGTTTATGTAAAAATTGTAAGGCTTGTAGCTTTCTTCAAGAGACAAATAGAAAGAAAAAAAATAATACAACACTAGCACTGTCTTTGCAGTTGAAATTCATTCTCCTCCTACGAATTCAGAACAAGAGAAATCTGACCTAGTCAGTTGGTCACAGGATATGCTTTGGTGACACTAGCGAAAGAAGTGTTATATCAGGCCACAGTCTTGTAATTTTCTCAGTTTATTAATTGGCCATGACAAGAGACTGGTGCACCTCATAAAAACTTCATGCAAAATCCAATTAAAGATGTGGAACTTGTCACCTGGATGGCAATAAGTCTTACATATTTAGCAAACTGTGGAAAGAAAATTTTGTCTAACTGGTCAGAGACAAACATATTACTTCTGTCTTTGAAAGTACATATTCCACAACTGGAGGTTGGAGGATATGTGAAGAAACATGTTCGCATGTTGTTCCTATCTTTGAAGTCCACTTTTCTCTTCCAGGTATCAATTACCAGATACTATCAGGAACGAGATAGTGTGAGGATGGGTTTATTCTTATGTTACTAATATAATAATTATACTTTCCTCTTCCAGATAGAAACTGAAAATAACTTACTTCAAATCAAAAGAACAAGCTTATATTAATATGCTTTTATTATGTTTTTATATTAATATGTGCTACAGTCAAGATGTTTCTGCCTTAGGTACTGATCTCTAGTACTTTGGGATTTTATAGGAATAAATAACTCTACAATTCTTAAAGTTTCAAAGGCCTTATGAATCAAAATGCATTTTCTGAAACAACTGAAGAGCAAATTTACACTACAGATATAGCAAACCTTTATAAGATATCAGTAAATAAAATTATATGCTCTCTGCTGCTTTTGTGTTGATAGATCAGATTTTCTGTAAATTACTTTATGAAAGAATGGACTAGTAACAGTTTTTTACAAAAATGTTCCTAATGATCTCTTTGGTAGCTATTATGCAACAAAGAAGTGCTATTTTTATATGAGTATATGAACATAAGCTTACAAGCAGCTTTAATAACAGCTGACTATATATCTATGATCTTGTGATGCCCTCATGCTGTCATTGCTGACATTGCTGGCACTGCATTACAATTCCCCAGAATTACCATAATAATCATTCATGCTTAGTATTCCTAGAGATATTTGTTCAGTGTGCAACTTAAATTACTTTATATCAGGCTTTTTATATCTATGGTGTTTTGAAAGGGCTTAGAGAGTCTCTTAATGGACTTCATGAACATGTCATACTGGGCAAATCCTAGACAAATATTATTTTGGATGTATCTTTTATATTTATTAAGATGAGATTACATTCTATGTAAAGCTTGATGCTTATCTCAGTCTGACAGATTTCTTTGTTTCAGAGCTCTCTGGAGAGAAGAGGATGGTACTAGTAATGTCTGAATAAACGTACTAAAACTGTAAATTATTTTTTTTATATTGTTTTTCAGGGAGGAATTTTTCTGAGTTGAACGCAATACATTGCAAACCACTTTACCAAAAATGTAATGACAAGAGCACTGTCTCCTCAGCTGTTTTTCTGAGAACATAGATTTAAATTTTGGATCATGAAATTATTCCTTTAATATCAAGAAATACTTTTTATTTCTGTTTTGCTTCTTCTTTGCCACAGTAAGAGGCAATATCCTCAGCAAAGGATATTACACAAAGAAATAGCTTGTTAACTTGCAAGGAAACTAGTTTTTTGTCCAAACTGGCATAGTCAGAAGAATCCAATGACTTTTTGGCTGCAGACGTTCTCATAATATTACTCTTTCACTTTGCTACTGTATAATTAATCTACCATGGACATGGACCACATGATTCTATGAGATCTAAAAAATTTCTAAACATATTTTTATTGCTTAGTTAGAGTTCATTCTGCAGCTGTCATTTGTGTTATGTATAGTCATTCCTCAGTACACTGTTTTCAGCAGAATTACCTGCATAAGGAAGGCTGATAAACACCAGTTCAAATACTGTACGCGGGATTTTAAGTGGTGATGTAGGGGAATGAAATCTTCCACTCTCACTGATTTAAAGAAGGTCCTGTTTTCAGCTGGAATAGATTAATTTTCTTCCAGTAGCTGCTGTGTTTTGAGTTTAGTATGAGAATAATATCGATGATATATTGCCTTAGTTGTTGCTAAGTAGTGCTTACGTTAAGTCAAGGACTTTTTCAGCTTCCCATAGAAACTAAGACAGGGCAAACTGGCCAAAGGGCTATTCCATACCATAGATGTCACGTTTAATGTATAATTGGAGACTGGCCAGGGGGGAGGAATCCACGATCACTGCTTGGGATGGTTGCATGGTCTTATTCGCCAGCTGGGGTTAAACCACAACACAAACAAATGGTTATGTTCTTTTCCCATTAGAAACATTCAGGTTGAACCTAGGAGCTTTCAGTCATACAAGGAAGCCCATCATATTCCAAAGGGATACAGAGAGTGCCCACTCATGTACATGTATATAGATGTACGAATATATCTATGCAGGTATATTCATGTCTGTATGTCTGTTACCTACCTGACAAAGTCAAGTACTTAAAAAAATCAAGATATCAGTTTATAGTATCCCTAGTAAACAGGGTCATTCTAGTACGAAGTCAGGCTGGACTTGTTTTTGGGTGTTTGCAACTGTGAAAAAAATCCATTTGAAGAAACACAAATGAAATTAAAAAATAAATATAGGTGTTGGTATCTCAGAATATCTGAATATATAAAATTTCTTAATGCAAGTGCTTTTCAGTTTAACCTTTCAATTTAAATACCAGTCAACCTCATTCCTCTAGTGTTAAAATGCTGGTAACCTTAGCAGAAATAAACACAATTAGTATACAACGTTAAACTTTTGTTTTGTTTTGTTTTGTTTTAAACTGTAAGTGTTCACTAGAGATAAGTTTTATTTTATTTAAATTTTGATATAAAATAGAAGAGATGTAACACAGACATATAATTAAATCTGAATAAAATAATTTGGACAGTAAATCAAAAATAAAAACCCCAAAGCAAAAAAAGAAATACCAATGATTTGGTAAGAGTGTGTAAAAGATGAAGTATACCTAGCAGCTCCTATAAATTTTTCCCTTAATGCAGTGTCACATACACAATGCCCATCAGCAAGGTGGGGCTGACAGGACAGGGAGAAAAAGCATTAACTTCCTTCCATCAGCCTGTGGTTTCCTTTTGTGGGGATGGTAACACAGGATTGTGCTTTACCTGTTCTATACCTTTTGGAAGCACTTGTATCTAAATAGATATTTGCAGTTTTTCTTTATTCAGTTTGTGTTTGCTGACTAGCACAAAGGTTCTGAAGGGGGCAATCTCCAGTACAGTTTGCGGTCAATGGATTTTGAATACTATGACTTTATCTCAGTTGTGCAGGTAAAAAGGAGCTCAAATCACTGAGGAATCACATTTGCTGAATGTGTAAAACTCTGAAGACAAAATTTATTCAGTACTTATACCAAAAAGCTATGTCCATGTTATATTTTGAGGGGCTCGGGAACATCTTTAAGCTCAGGTAACATTCAGACTCTCTTAAAAAATTCCTGTCTCAGGCATATGTATTAGTTGAGTTTTAGGGTAAAACAGCAGAAAAATTTGGGCCTACTTGACTTCTCACCATGATTGTAATTCTTAGGCATAGTAACAGTATGAATGAGCCTAACTAGCATCATCTATTCCTTCTCATGTGGTGATATCACATGATAAATATCAGTTCTTGAGTCCTTCCTAAAATCGTCTATCTAATTTATGGACATTATCTACAATGAGTTCAACGGTGCAGTCATGTTGTACATAGATATTTAAGGCAGCATTATAGACTCATGGACTTAGATCAGAGGTTTCACAATTGTTTAGTGAACTCCCTGGTGCATAAATCTAGGGACACAATGGACTTTGCCTACTGTTCTCAACCCATACCATTCTGGCTGGATATTTAACAGACTTGATCAATCTCTGTGTCCTCCAACAGGAGTTTTACTATAACATGGTTGTCTATGATAATGCAATTTCATACCCTGATAGATAAGATCATCTCTAGATTTGATGGAAGATAGGGCCTTTTGGGTAAATTAGAAATATAAACCCTATTACCCAATTTGTGCCATTTATAGTCAAGATACATAAAGACATATGCAATCTTCGTAATTTTCAGTTTAACTCACTAAACATTCCCAAACATATTCCATGAACTCTTTTTTACTGGATTTAATCTTCTACAAGTTTGTTACCTTGCAATTTCACTGAAAATCCAAGGTGGAAAACTACATCCAAAATTACAAAAATTCCTAATTCACCTTCTTGACTTTCTCCACTCACTGTTGCTAATAGTTATCTTCATCTGAGCTAGTTGTTTTATTCTTTCATTGTAGTCAGTGAAGGAAACAAGTATTTTCAGGGTAGATCTGTTCAAATAAAAACCTACGTTAGGGGATGAAGAGCTCCATTCAATTGTTCATTGTTTGTTGAAACTTCCTAGAATATCCTTACAGGTTGAGAGATATTAGACTGGGTGTTTGAGACAAAATCCAGGGTGATATATCAAGGTCTGGACTCCCAAGTGCAAGAAAGACTTAATAATATCTGTTAGTTTTAAATACATAACAATTAAACAAAACCAAAAAAAAACCAACACAAAACTATGTCACATTTTTGTCTTCTTCCTTTCTCATAATACACTTGTCACTGCTTTCATAGTGCAAATTACCACTTGAAATCAGGAAGAAAATTAGCCCATTCAGTAAGAACAAGACTGTTCAATTCACTGTGTTTTATGTAGTAGTAGTCTCTAGACACATCCATCAGATAAAGATCCAAATATAAATGAGAAATTACCTGGTTTATGAATGCATGAGGGATTTAAGCATCAAGCCTTAGTTCTGGATTTTTGACAGGCTTCAATAGCTTTGTGGATAAATTTAGACAGTTGTATGACTTCATCTGTAGACACACAGGTGAAGTTTCCTACCAAACTAGAGTCCAGCTTTTAGAAGTCTGGTGAAAGTCAGTGGTACCTGAGTGTTGAACTCAGATGCTTAATTTGGTATGTAGGTTTCTGTGTTCTATTTCTGATTCTGTTACAAAATTTACAAATTTGTTCTGGACTATAGGCTCACAGGGTTTTTTCCAACATTGTCCTTTTTTTTTTTTTTTTTTTTTTTAAAACTAATACAACATTTTAGGATCTTCCTGTCAAGATGTCAGCAAAACAGTACTCTATAGCACTGTCTTTCAGAGTCGGACTTTACTGTTGGTTTCCATTTATGTCTGAGAGTTTTATCAGTGCTACTGAACGGAAACAAGCTTCAAAGTATTTCATTTTCACTTCAAAATTAGGATATCTGATTACATAAGCCTTGATTTTACTGTAAAATGCTAAGGGCATAACAGTCAGCTTGTAATTTGTCTTGACATACAAAAAAAAGCCTGAATTAAATCTTTGTGAACGCATCTGATATTTGCTTTATAATTAAACTTTTCTAGTGTTGGAATTAGAAGGAAAATCTCAGAGGAGAGGTTGCCAGAAGATATTATTAAGATCCTCTCAGGAATATTAAGAACCTCTGAGCAAATGTATTGGGTTTACGTGGTAAGGATTTGGTAGCAAGGTGGCTACAATGGTGGCTTCTGTGAAAATATGCCAGAAGTTTCCCCCATGTCCAATACAGCCAGTGCCAGCTGGCTCCAAGATGGACCTACTTCTGGCCAAAGCTGAGCCAATCATTGATGGTGACTGAGTCTCTGTGCCAACATATATAAAAAGAGGGTACAAACACTGTACAACGGCAGGCAGGAGAGAGAAGTGAGTACATGTGAGAAAAACAACTCTGCAGACAAGAAGGTCAGTGAAGAAGTAGGGGGAAGAGGTGCTCCAGGCACTGAGGGAGAGATTCCCCTGTAGCCTGTGGTAAGACCATGGTGAAACAAGTTGTCTTGCTGCAGCTCATAGATGTCCTCAGTGGAGCAAATAAACACCTGAAGCCTAAGAACGATCCCATGATGGGGCAGGTGGATGTACCGTGAAGGAAGCTATGACTCCATGGAAAGCCCATGCTGGAGCAGGCTCCTGGCAGGACTAGTGACCCCTTGGGGGATCCACACTGGAGCAGTCTGTTGCTGAAGGTCCGAACCCTGTGGAAAGAACCCATGCTGGAACAATTTGTGAAAAACTGCAGTCTGTGAGAATGGCTCACATTGGAGAACTTTGTGGAGGACTCTCTCCTGTATGTGGGACCTTATGCTGGAGTAGGGGAGGAGCATGAGGAGGAAGACAATGTGTGGTGAACTGATCGTAAGCCCCATTCCATGTCCTCATGCACCACTAAGTGAGAGGACGTAGAGAAGTCTGGAGTGAAGTTGAGCCGAAGAAGATGGGAGGGCTGAGGGGAAGGTGGTTTAAGGTTCAGTTTTATTTCTCATTATGCTACTCTGATTTGATTGGTGATAAATCAAATTAATTACCCCAAAATGAGTCTGTTTTGCCTGTGACAGTAATTGGTTAATGGTCTCTACGTATCCTTATCTCAAAGCATGAGACTTTCATCATATTTTCTCTCCTCCCAATGAGGTGAGGATGTGAAGCTACAGAGCAGCTTGGTGGGAACCTGGTGGCCAGCCAAAGTTAACCCACCAAAACAAACTAGGATGTCTTCAGGCAATGCGTCAAGTGTATCCTGTCTCACTGTAGAAAGTATTCTTGCTCTGAAAGCCAGTTATTCTCTGTAAAAATTATGTCCAGAGTGCCCAAAGAGTATTGCTCTTTCAAAAATTCAGATTGAGTCCAGTATATAAAAATAACACATGATTTTTCAGCAGATATGGATCTATTTTGTCTGTACCTTGAGCAGATACAATTTAATCTGCTTACACTTCCAGTAGACTAGGAGTTCCTGAGTCAGTATGGTAACCATAGCCTTGAGCATGAGCTAGTGATGTTGATGGTGAACAATTCATGCTGCAAGTGAAGATGGTGAAGTGAGATTTGGATAGCTACACTCATATGGGTTCTGGTGTGCTTAAACCATGAACAGTCACAGTAAGGAAATTTATCTTAAAGTTTTATAGGGTTAACTTCTTTCATTTTTCTGCTACACTGGAGGACGTCTTCTGTACCAGGACTAATGTTAAATCAGTTCCCCGTTAAATCAATGTTAAATCAGTTCCCCGTTTTTTTGTTTTTCAGAAAGGGATAAAATGAGAACTTGGAACTACTAAAATGTAATGAATGCTGTAAGCATGTGTTAATAGTGCATATAGTATTCCTCAGATTCTATAGACTATAATATTGCGCACAGCTTTCAATGAACAAATGAGGAGTTCTGTTATGGTTTTAAGGTGAAGCTCTAGACTGATTATTAACAAGACATTGGAAACTTAACTTCAGTTCTATTCATTGCACTTGTATGTTAAATTTTATTCCATTTTTAAGATCCTGAAAATTTTCACTGTGGTATGTTTCCTGCAGAAGTATGCTCACTGTATGTTACAACACGTATACAGTAAGTTACAATGCCTTCCTTGCACACTGTTTTCAGAATCACATTATTTTTCCTGTTCCAAAAGTCCTTCAAAACCATTCTCTAGAAAACTGGTAGAACAGTTCTAATGTTCTGAATAGTGAAAGCCCCTGTGAACAGAATCATGTGGGATAAAAGATAGTATATAAATCTGTTGTATAATAGTTCTGTAATTCACATAATTAAACATACATTTATCTGAGCTCTGATTGCCATTCAAATGTCAAAAAGTAATTTTTTTTCCCCCAAATTATTTTTTTTAAATTTAATTTGATTATGGAAACCCATAAAAATATTATTCATAGACAGACATATTTAGACCATCTTTTTGATTTTTAAATTGTAGTCATCCATACCATCAATAGATAAAAGGCCTCTAGATATCTCTTGGAAGTTCTGTATAACTGTAATCCTAGCTGACATTTGACAGATTCCCTGTCAGATTTCAATGTTTTATCTTTCTCCTCCGAGGTTATTTTTAAAGCATGGCTATGAAAACTCTGCACTGTATAGAAAGCTTATTTTTAATTGTCATAGTGCTACAACAACATATGGAGGTGCAGAACACATTGCAATATTCCACAAAAGGGAAGCACTTATTAGAAGAAATCTTACTACACATATCATTTAACAACACTATGCTTTTCACAATGTAAGAGCCTGTTTCAGATCTATATACCAAAAGTATAAACTATTACTTATCTAATTAATGCAAGAATATTAAATTTTATTACAAGCTTGAATATAATCTCTATTGAGCTTTCAGTGAATATATTATGTGTGTATAGATAAATTTATCTAAATCCCATCTATTCATTTGTGTACCAGACAGAAATTGTCTGTCTACCTCCCTAGGCTGTGTTACCTTGAAGAAACGAAAATTAATTTCATAACTTTGTACTTCGTTTTAAATTTTCCCAGGTATGTTTATAAATTTTTATTCTAAGGCAATAGATAGCTTTCCTCTATTTGGTGGTTTGATATATTAAAGATTTTGGTGGATAAGACTAGCTAATTCGTCAGAGTGGCACCAAATCATTATACTTACCTGAGTTTTGAGAGACAAGCTGTTAAACTCTCTATAAAGATCCACTGAATTGAGATTCCCCAACCATCATGCATCACATCATTCTTCACCTTGCTGTTCCTGAAGAAGCCAAGCTATTGCATGGGCTGGTATGCTGGGGAGCTAAGATAGGACTGATTGCACACAAATTGGATGCAAGTACACAGGTGTTGGCAGAGCAGGGGCTGCAGGGGTGGCCTCTGTGAGGAAACATGGGGGCTACCCCGTTCCAGACACAGCTGGTTTCAGAGGACAAAGGACTCGCTGCAGAACATAGCTGAGCCCAGCAGACATGATGGTGGCACCATGAGGAAAATAGATTTAAGAAAGGGCAAACACTGCAGGACAGTGAGGAGTGCACTGCTGGATATATGGGCAGCTAAAGAGTTGGGAATGAAGGAGTGAAGGTGAGCCAGGGAAAAGATGGAGGCAAAAGTGTTGTTTTAATCTTTTGTCTTTGTTTTTCACTACCTAAATCTATTTTAATTTGCAACAAATTAAATTAATTTTCCTCCAATCAAGTCTGCTTTGCCTGTGACAGACACTGGTAAGTGATGTCCATGTTTCTATCTCAACCCACAAGCTTTTTCATCATAGTTTCTTTCCCTGAACTTTGACAAGTGAGAGAGTGGGTAAATAAACACCTGATTGTTAACCAGGATTAACTCTCCTCGATCAGTGAAACAGATGTGTACACTTAAACCAGTGATTTTCCTGGATGAAGGGATGGAATGTACCCTCAGCAAGTTTGCTGCTGATAAAAAAACTTGGAGGGGTGGCTGACACATCAGAAGGCTGTGCCACTATCCAGAGAGACATGGACAGTCTGGAGAGTTGGGCAGAGAGGAACCTGATGAAATTCAACAAGGACAAGAGTAGGGTCCTGCACCAGTGCAGGTTGGAGGCTGACCTGCTGGAGAGCAGCTCTGAGGAAAAAGACCTGAGAGTCCTGGTGGACAAGTTGACCACAAGCTAGCAACATATCATTGTGGCCAAGAAGGCCAATGGCATCCTAAGGTGCATCAGGAAGAGTGTGATCAGCAGGTTGGGCGAGGTTATCCTGTCCCTCTGCTCTGTATTGGTGATGCCCCGTTTGGAGTATTATGTCCAGTTCTGGGCTCCCCAGTTCAAGGACAGGGATCTGGTGCAGAGGATACAGTACAGGACCACAAAGGTGATTAGGGGACTGGAGCATGTCTCTTATAAGGAAAGGCTGAGAGACTTGGGTCTTTTCAGTCTGGAGAAGAGAAGGCTGAGGGAGGATCTGATCAACACCTATAAATGCTAGGGTGGGTGTCAAGAGGAAGGGGCCAGTCTTTTTTCAGTGGTGCCCAGGGAGAGGACAAGAGGAAATGGGCACAAACTGGAACATAAGAAGTTCTATCTAAACACGAGGAGGAACATCTTTACTTTGAGGGTGACAGAGCCCTGGAAGAGGCTACCTGGAGAGATGGTGGAGTTGCTTCTGTAGAGACATTCTAAACCTGCCTGGAGAAGTTCCTGTGCAACCTGCTCTAGAAGGATCTGCCTTGTCAGGGGTGTTGGACTAGATGACTTCCAGAGGTCCCTTCCAACTCTGTATCTCTCTGTGATTCTGTGATATGTCTCCCTTCATTCAGAGAGGAGTGAATAAGGCACCTACAAAGTACTGATATGCGTTTCACCTTATTGTTAGATAAATTATTAGATAAATTGATAGATATTATTTATAGATATTTATTGTTTGATAAATTGATTAGATAAATTGCTTCCTAAAACTACCTTTTTCATATTTGTTGACTATAAAAGGAAGCTGAGGGTGAACAACTTTTATTTTAGCTGCAGACTCTTCTATGAAAAGTGCAGAGTCTTGTTGCCCTATGAAGTATGGAATGATGAATAGCTCCTATATCCTACCTCTGTATCAAAGTCACATTATTTGCAACAAGACCATGTGGCCACAAGTGCTGTTGGGCACATAAATGAGCAAGAGCAGCCAAAGCTGACACCTCTAGGCTATCATTGGTTTCAGCTGAATGTCTATCTAGTCCTTGGACTTCAGTACCATATGTCAGAGCCCTGGGCCCTATGCTGGGGGCTCAGCTGCTTCTGCTCATTCAGGCTCTGATACGGTGCTGCTGTGTAACTATTGACCAGACTGCGGTGAAAAAAGCTTTGTGGGAAAAACTTGTGAGAAGTAAGGATCTTACTCCTCTTAGCTGCACTCATTCTAGTCCAGGCATTATCCTCGCCTGAGCTACATAGCAAATAAATCTATGCTTGTCTATGCATTGTGTTGGTCCGAGTCCTGCTGTTGACCTACTGACCTGAATTCCTGGCTTGACCTGCCTCATTGCTATGGACATTTCTGGCCATCCATCCTTTTGGCTGATCAAGGTTACTGTCATGAGATTTGCTCAGTGGCTCTTGCTCAGGGTCTGTGGGACTGCATTGCTTGGTGAGGGCAGGTCTTTCCTACCTTGTATCCTATCCTTGTATTCCTCCTGTATCTAAAGGGGAATGCAGGAAAGCTGGAGAGGGACTTNCAGTAACAAAATTATAAGTTATAATTTCCTCTTACTGGGTCTTCCTTTTTTTCAGGCATCTTTGGAGTAAGCATAGGTATTTTTCAAATCATACGTATACACAGCACACATAAACAGCATGCACAGCNTGAATACTATTAGAGCTACCAGTGTAGACAATGTACAGGTCTTTGTTGATTGGGCAGGTCACTAAGTTTAGGATGCATTGTTTGAATTGCTAACTTCTCACCTTCTACATTTAAATTAAGGTTTTATACTATTTGCATCATTATTTTTCTCCTGGGTCTATAAGCTGATATATATTACCATCTTAACAATTCCATTTTTATTTGTTGTCATTATTACTATTTTACATGACCTTATATTTGCTCAGTGCTCAAAATTATTTTATTCTTTTTTTCTCCCCCTNTTTTTTTTTTTTTCCCCCCCCCCCCCCCCGCCCGGTAAGGCTGTGGAATTTATGGTCTCTTGGTTATAATATAGCCAATAAATTTCTGACAATACTGTGTTTGACTGAAAATGCCCATTTCTCCAAGTTGTAACTTTTAATAACAGGGTATCAACTTCAATACAATTTTTAACTGTTCTTGAGGTGAAAATTCTGATCAAAAATGGAGAAAAATAAATTACTGCTGCAGAATATACTATATTAGCATAGGGAACACATCTTGAAAATTACAAAAAGATATTAAAATTGTCAGGGTCTGGTGAAGACGTATTTGAAATACTGGGTCTAGCCGCNTGAATTAGGATACTTTTATTCCATAAAAATGAAAGTGTGTAAGAATTCAGTGACCATGGCAAATTTGGAGACTTAGTAATATCTTACCCATTTATTATATTATTTTAAAATCTAAGAGAACCTGCATATATATATATA
>VXBW01008241.1:632635-721778 GCA_013400375.1 Thinocorus orbignyianus
AGTATATTTGGTAATTAGATCTTTTCTGTTCTTAATTATAGACCCATAAATACAGAAATATGTCATTATGCAGACCTATGGATAACAAATGATGTCAGGATTCTATCTTGTGGAAAATGTAACTGGAAAGGAAAAGCATATTCTCCCAGACATGCAGCACCCAGTACATACAAATCCAGAACCCATGGGAGTTTTGCCTTTGATTTCTGTAGGGAGATAATTTTCTCCGCATGTTTTTAGTAATCATGATATAGTTTTGCATGAGGGCATGGAATTATCTTACATAGACATATTTCTGTAGTTTGGTTCTATTCCTTAGATCTCTTTATACAGGGTGATATATCTTTTCCAAAAAAACAAGTGAATTACCACTAAAATTGGTTATCCTTCTTACTTCTTGTATTTGCTTCATCCACTGAGTATTTAAATTAATGTTGGACTCTCAACAACTCTGCAACAAGTAGTAGTAGTACACATGAAAATTTGTCAGGAACAGCCCAACAAAGAAACAAAAACCCCACAACCAAAACCAGCAACTCACAAAAAGGAAAAGATGTAGAAGACAGAAAGAGTAAATAGGTTTTTGTTTGGTTTTGGAAAAGATTAAAAAAGTCTTTGATGGGTATTTTATTATTTACTTAGTATTCCCTATACTCTTTGATAAGAACAATAGGACACTGGACTTCACATCAGGATACTTGATTTCTTTTTTCTCAGCTGCTCCTAGACTGACCTCGGGCAAATCAACTCAAGTGTCTTAAGTTTCATTTCTGCCTTTCACTCTTTCTCCTCGTTATCTCTTTAGATAATAAACTATTGATTCAGTGCAGCAACTGTATTTTATTGAAAGTAAAATATCTGGAACCACAGATATTCAGTCTGGTTAAAAGGTCTAGACTATTACACATGTAAGTATACAACTATTGCTTTCTTTAAATTTATTTTACATTAGCTCTGGTGCTTTAGACTCACAAAGTTTCTTTTGTGAGACAACTTTTAATTTAAAGTCTGAAAGTATTAATAATGCATATTTATTAGAAAGGTTCCAAATCTATCTCTCATTTAATATTTAATATGTTTTGTATTTTCAATATTAATTCAAAATGGAAGGACATCACTATCTGGTTAATCCCCACTCAAATGAAACATAGGTGAATTACCGCTCTTTGCTCTTCATATGTCCTTGTGACACTGTGATATAAACATTTGAACTGCAAAACCTAAGCAACTGAGATACTGGTGAATTAAGAGTAAACATATCAAGAAAGGGGTTTGGCGTGCTCTATGACACAAATTGAAGGCCCCTGAAATGTATTTGGTCAGAAAAATCCCACACATCTAGATAAAACACACATGGAAAAACTCTTTTGCAACAGTGTGATCTTTCTGGATCAATTTACTACTTAATCAAGAAGTAATACTTAAAAAAAGAGTAGATGAGATCTTATGACTGCTTTAAGTAGACAGGGTAGAATGAAGTGTTTAAGATTCTCATTGAGTAACTGTAGACTTGCTGCTGGAAGCATGGCCCATAAATAACTATGGCAACAAATAATAGTAAATAGCATCTGTGGTTACACTAACTCTGGGGGAAAAAAATAATTTACAAGAGCCATCAATCTTCATGCCTTAGAGCACAAGCTGATCATCATCCGACATCCACAAGCAAAGTGTCTCATGGTGTCCTTTTACACAGTGAAGTAGATTACAGGCTTCTGTGACTTTGGAGCAGCAACCAACATTGAGAACAGACATTGATAAAGTACAGGACTGAAGAGACCAATGCTCCAATCCTTCATTACAATACTTATAACACGTGTTGCATCTTGCTTACAAATTTAAGGCTGATCAAATGCTAAGTTACCCACTGAAGCTACTTAACCAGTCTGTACTAAGAAAAATATTTTTAAAAAACGAATATTCAAGGCAGAAATTAAAAAAAAAAAAAAAAGATTAATAAAAACACTTGATTTTTAAATCTTACAGGACACATTCAGCTAACTAGGATAACATCAGGTAATTAATGAGGTCACTAGAGGAGATTCTTCCTTTGTCTACAATCCCCAAAAATCAATAAAGCATGTTTCTTTGAGAAGAGTTTAAGCTACATAAGTTTTCTCAGTCAAATTAAAAACCAAGAATGGGATTTAACTAGAAAAAATACAGTGAAAGGGTGAGTTAGCTTTCTGTGGTGGAAACCAGAACTTTTTATCCTATCCGCTGCACTAGCTGGTGGGGAAAAAAGTGAAAAGGTTGTGTGTTGTTTTTACTCAAGGCTTGCTTTCTAGCTAAAAATTCTTATAGCTTCAATGCCTTGTTTACAAAGAACACTCTAGCTCCAGAGGCAAAATTTTAGTAAAACTGAAATAAAAAGATTGGACTTCCTACAAAGTTAGGTACAAAAGGGGAAAGCCCTGCATAATGTCAGGCTGGTTTTCATAACTGTATTTTGAACTTGATTACCTATTGCAATTCTCAGGGGAGTTAAAATTTGAAGCTCGTTCGGAGAATGAGAAAGGAAAAAAAAAAAAAAAAAAACAACCCAAAAACAAAACAAACAAATCAAAGGGTAGCAGCAGTGGAAGTAGTGATTATGACAGACTCCAGTATTACCTTAATAGGCACTTCCTTAAGCCAAAGGGAAGATAAGAATACAACGTAGTTAGAACAATACGCAAAAAAAACCCAAACAAAAATAATGATTAAAAAATAGGCTTAAGTACTGCATACAGTATATTCCGCATCTTTGTAGATATCTAATGCCTTCCATTAACTTAATGGTGAATCATTTGAATTTAAATCCTTCTAAACAATTGGACATTATGCTATATGTCATAGATCAAATTCATAGTATAATTCTCCTGTGATTTTGATTTATACTGATGCAAAATGCACATAGTTGAGAACTGAATGAGACCTTGTATTTTATGGATAAGAAAAGCAGTCAAGCTTTTCCAACCAGAAATTAGGTCAACCTAAGAATCATTCTAGAAGTCTGTCATCCTAAGTGAAACCATGTATGCCATAAAAGAGAAGTTATAAATTACTTTAGAAAACAACTGTTTAATGGCATCAATCACTCTTAAAACTCGAGACTTAGATTTTTACTCAAATTTCTTTTTTAATCTCTAAGAATATATTAGATAAATTAGATGACCAATTTATTTTACCTGCTTGCATGTATCTCTCGAATAAAGAGAAGAACTTAATTATATGACCCAGGGAGAAGGAAATAGCTGCAGAAGGCTGGGCAGGAAAGTCTTTGGTCTGCTTTTTCTAGGGACTATTTCTGTTCCTTTTTTATTATTATTTTTATCATTAGGATAAAGAACATTAGGACCACAGGGAAAGACTTAATAAAAAACCCTTTTGGTTACTGGTTATAAACCAGAAAATCACATGTGCCCATGAATGCACCTGGGCACTGGGGCCAGGTGGCAATGAGTTGCAAGCATTGATCCTAGCAAGTTAGTCTCCAGAGCTATGTGCCTTCATGCAGAATTCCTCTTGAAATGGTCCCTAGCAAATTCTAATGCTCATCTTATACTTTATCTTCTCAAAATAGAGACAATTCCACTGAGAAAGGAAACACATTTTATGGTGTACAGTGCACATCAGAGGTTCATCCTGCTTCAGAAATGACACCGTATTTTCTTCTCCCCTAAAAAAAGAAGTTGTCCTTTAGGGTGTTTTTTATTTCACAAGTACTACATTTCATGCAGATGAATAGGCAACACTCTCTGAAGTTTTTCTTTCTTTATCTTTGCATTAACATATTTGAACACATAATATGACATTCATTCTAACACTGTTTTTTACCAATTAGAAGCTTTATTGTTATCTTGATATTATAGCTTCCCAAAACGGGGAGGGTGGGGAAGGGGATAGTTGTACAACCACACAATTAATGTACAACTAAAGCTTCTTTTTCAGAACCCAATTGTCACCAGAATACTTTTTATTAGTAAAGATCTGTAGGAGGTTTTACTAGCCTCCAAAGAATGCATGTTAATAGCGTTGTAAAAAACATTTAGCCATCATATGATGCACAGAGCTAGAACAAAATCATCATGCCCAAACACTAAGAAATAACCCTTTTCTGACAAGTAATATTAAAATTGAACTACAGAGTGTAATTTGTTATTAAAAGCAGCAAAATAGAGAATCAAAGTCAAACAAAACATATTCCCAAGAGACAAACATTTCATGCTTCAGAATGCAGCAACTGCAGCCTAAGAGATTTAAAGCTTTGCTAAACAGTTTTATGTTCACGTTTAGAAGCAAATGCCTTGAAAATGGCAATGATTACTGATGCAAACTGATTTTCATACTGAGTATTGCAGCCTGATGTACAATTCTGGGAGCTGGGCTGTCTTTCTAATCTACTTTGGAAAAATACTGGCAGAACACAGTGGTAAAGTAATACACAAAAGGTAGTCAAATACTTCAGTCCTTCTTTAAATTAATATTTATTCAAAGCTTTATTTCAATGGAAAAGACTGTGACCGCAGCTGAACCAATTCAAATGGACATTGCACAGATCCGATACTATTTCAAATATTGAAATGAGCAGTTTTCTTTAGCACAGGATTAGAAACTAAATCTTCCTATATTGATAAAGTGAATTATGCTGTTCAAAACAGACATACTTAAAAAAAACTCTTCCTTTTTTATATCTGCGCTCAATAACATGGCTTGGTGACATTTATGCTTCAATATACATGCAGAAATACCACTGACTTTTTGGACTCAAAATCTGCCTCTTGTATTGTATCTACAGACAAATCTTTATCCATGAACAAAGCTAGAAGCCAACTTATCAAGGAAAATATTTCAAAATATTTTGTCAAGCTACCCTGAATTATGCTCAGTACTACACTTACCACTGACATACAAGACAGGGAGTTAGACAGGCCTTGCCCACAGCTCCTGGCAGAAGTCCTGTCCCCCTCCCAGCAGCCTCAAGTGCTGTTTGCTCTGGAAGTTACTCCTCTCCTCAGCCATCCGCTCTGCTGCGCTTGGCTGGCAGGAATGTGCATTTCCCTCCCAGCGCTGGTTTACCCCGGAAGTACATCAGACCCAGATGATCTCAACCTAACCCTCATAAAAAGCTCTCAACCTAACTCTCATAAAAAACTCTCAACCTAACTCTCATAAAAAATAAACTAATAACCCATAACTAAACCACGTCACTAAGCACTATGTCAACCCGTCTTTTAAATTCCTCCCAGACTGGTACCTCAGCCCATTCCAATACTTAATAACTCTACCAGTTTAAAAAAATTTCCTGATATCCAGACTGAACCTCTCCTTCCACAATTTGAGGCCATTAACTCTCGCCTGTGACTTGGGAGAAGAAACCAACCCCCTCCTCTCTACAACCTCTTCTCGGATAGTTGTAGAGAGCGATAAGGTCTCCCCTCAGCCTCCTTTTCCCTAGGCTGAAAAACCCCAGCTCCCTCAGCCTGTCCTCATAAGCCTTACTCTCGAGATCCCTCACCAGCTTTGTTGCCCTCCTCTGCACCTTCTCTAGCACCTCAATGTCTTTTTTTGTGGCAAAGGGACCAAAACTGGGCACAATACTTAAGGTGAGACCACATCAGTGTGGAGTACAAGGGGACAATCACCTCCCAAGTCCACACTGTTCCTGATACAGGTCAAGATGCTGTTGACCTTCTCGGCCACCTGGACACACTGCTGGCTCGTGTTCAACCAGCTGTTGACCAACACCCCATGTCCTTTTCTGCCAGGCAGCTCTCCAGCCATTCTTCCCCAACCCTATTGTGCCTGCATAGGGTTGTTGTGACCTAAGAACCTGTTCTTGGCCTTACTGAACCTCAGCCCACTGGCTTCAGCCCATTGATCCAGGCTGTCCAGATGTCTCTGCAATACCTTTCTACCCTCAAGTAAGTTGACAGTCCCACCTAGTTTAGTGTCATCAGCAAACTTACTGAGGGTCCACTTGATACCCCCATCCAGATAATTGATAAAGATGTTAGAGAGAAGTCGCCCCAAAACTGGATTATGGGGGCTTTCTTTTGCTCTCCACCCCTATCTGCTAGCTCAAGGGTTTGAGTACTCCAGGAGCAACCTACTCTGTTATTAAAGATTGAGGCAGAGAAGGCATTAAATACTTCAGCCTTCTCATCCTTTGTCACTACGTTACTTCTTGCATCCAATAGAGGATGGAGATTCTCCCAAGTCCTCCTCTTATTACTAGTATCTTTATAGAAATTCTTTTTATTGTTTTTAACATCCAAGGCCAGGCTAAGTTCTAGTTGGGCTTTGGCCCTTCTAATCTTTTTCCTACATAGCCTTACAACACTTTTGTAATCTTCCTAAGCGGCCTGCCCTTTTTTTCAAAGGCCGTACACTGTCCTTTTTTTCCCTGAGTTGTGACCACATCTCTTTGTTCAGCAAAGCTGGCCTTTTTCCCTGATGACTTACTTTACAGTACACAGGGATGGTCTGCTCCTGCACTTTTAAGACTTCCTCCTTGAAAAATATCCAGCCTTCCTAGATTCCTTTCCCCTTCAGGGCTGCCTCCCTAGGGACTTTCTCAAGCAGGTTCTTGAAGAGACCAAAGTCTGCCCTCCAGAAGTCCATGACTGCAGTCCTGATGGTTCCCGTCCTTGCTTCTCTGAGAATTGAGAACTCTATTAATTCATAATCACTGTGCCCAATATGGCCTCCAACTGTCACATCTCCCACAAGTCCTTCCCTACTCCCCAACAGCAGATCCAGCAGTGCTCCCTCTCTGATCAGCTCCCTCATCAACTGTGTCAGGAAGTTATCCCACACACATTCCAGGAACATCCTAGACTGTTCCCTCTCAGCCATATTGTGTGCCCAGCTGGTACCTAGCAGGTTGAAGTCTCCCACCAGGACAAGGGCAAGCAATCTTGAAACCTCTCCCAGATGCTTATAGAATATTTCTTCTACCTCTGCATCCTGGTTGGGTGGTCTGTAACAGATTCCCACCACAATACTAGCCTTGCTGGCTCTCCCCTGATTCTTACCCATAGGCACTCAACTCTTCCATTTCCTTCAATTAGTTCTTGACATTCATAGCCCTCCCTGTAAAAGGAATAGGGTTGCTGTAGAGCTCAAAGGCCATGAGAACTACTTCATAAAGAAGAGCACCTGGCAGGATGCTGGTATTAAAAGGGCAAGCTGCATATCGTTAGTACAAATACTGCTGTCCTGCAGTAGCTGTGCAGTGGAACTCTGGTTAAAGTTTGGTTTTGATACCTGTGGCAGTTCTTGTAGCACTTCAGAAGTAAAAGAATTAACAGATTTGATAGGACTGTGTAGTACCAGTTGTGATGTTCAGGTTGTGATGAAGCATTCGGTGAAGTTGTATCTTCACTCATATTCAATCTTCAACAATGTTTATTTAAGGGATTACAGCAAAGTTCAGAAGTCTTTTGGGTACTGGGATGTTGTGATTTAACCCTAGTAGACAGCTAAACCCCACACAGCCACTCGTTCACTCCACCTGCAGCAGAATGAGGGGGAGAATCAGAAGGACAAAAGCGAGAAAGCTCATAGGTTGAGATAAAGACAGTTTGCTAGGTAAGACAAATCTGTACAAGTAAAAAAATAAAAAATAAAAATAAAGAATTGATTAACTTCTTTCTATCAACAGACAGGTGTTTAGCCACTTCCTGTAAAGCTGAACTCTGTCACACATAATGGTTACTTGGAGACAAATACTATAAGCCTGAACATCCCCCTTTCCTTCTTCCTTCTCCTCAGCTTTTGTTGCTGAGCATGAGTCATATTCTGGGATATCCCTTTGGTCATTTTGGGTTAGTTGTCCTGATTGTCTTCCTTTTCAACTTCTTGTGTAACCCCAACCTACTCGCTGGTGGGCCAGTGTAAGAAGCAGAAGAGACAGAATCACTGCAGAGCTTAGCAATAGCTCAAACATGGGTATGTTATTAAGAGTTGAAGTCACAAATCCAAAACATAGTACCATACAAACTGCGGTACCAGCCAGACCCAGTATGTGGTCAAAACAATTTTTGCTCTCAAAACAGTAAAAAAAAAATAAAAAAATAAAAAAAAAAGAGGGAAAAAAAAAAATTTCTCTTCCTATTCAAATAATCTGCAGAAGAGAAAATTATTTCATGGCGTGACAGAAAGCGGTACTGATAAGGCATGAAAAATAATAGAAAGCCTTTAAAGATGTTTTGTAAAACTGTTCAAACTTCAAAGACTTTCATAAAAGTGGGAAGACTCCCATTTCATAAGNGGGGGTTGGGAGGAGGGGTTTCATTTGTTTAGCTTTGCACAAAATATAGTGATGCTGCTTCTGTGTTAGAACACAGCTTCCACACAAGGATAAAGTAAGACAGTGTTTTGAAGGCTTAGTCCTGCCTCTTCCTCCCCTCCTGTTTCCACACCACTTTTTCACTGTAAAAATTAAAAAGAAAAAGAAAAANTCTCTTCCTATTCAAATAATGTGCAGAAGAGAAAATTATTTCATGGCGTGACAGAAAGCGGTACTGATAAGGCATGAAAAATAATAGAAAGCCTTTAAAGATGTTTTGTAAAACTGTTCAAACTTCAAAGACTTTCATAAAAGTGGGAAGACTCCCATTTCATAAGCCTCCTAGATACTGCAGTTACACAGTAATGATAAGGCTGGTAGGGGAATACTGTGATTTCAGAGATACTTGGAATAGAACTTTTTTGAGTGAGATTTGTTTGTAGCTTAAAGAACAGATACATCCAGAAAAGGTTACTATCAGATGTTCAGGTCACATTTAAAAGAGCTATAACTGAGTCATGTTTCCTCATGATTATCATTGCCTCTGAAGACATGCTGGAAAAACAGGGTCAGTTCCTTTTGACTGAGACAATATTTGTTATTTTAAGGAAAAATAAGCATAGAAAAGGAAATACAGTTCAATATTCAGTAAAAATATACCAACTCCCCTGTCTGACTACTTACCTCATGCAGCCAGCCTTCAATTTACTGAATATGAAAACAGAAATACATTTCACTTAATAGGAGAAATATAGAAAAATTACTTNACATTGTAATGCCTTCAAGGAAATAAAATTTCTCTTCTGCGTTGCATAGTTCAGCAGTTCTTTTATAGAATTTAAAAACTAACTGTAACATAACATAAGAAACTGGAAGTCTTGTCTTAACCACATCTTCACAGAATATCCTAGTTAGATCAGTTAATCAGAATAGTAGTTTTACCTTCTACAAACTATTTTCACTGTGACACATAATAAATAATCAGTGTTGACTGATATAAGGAGGTTCCTTATATTGACTGATATAAGGAGGTTCCTTATATTGTTTAGTACATTTCTGTGTGACCTCTGCTGGAAAGATTGCTCTAGAATCTTTTGAATTCCGTTTTGAAGCAATCTTGCCTTGTGATGAGGATAACCATTTCTGTATCTTTATGCACAGTAGTGTCACATAGCACAAGAAAAAAAGTTTTATTTCCACAGTATACAGTACAGAAAATTAAAACAGGGAGTTTAACACTTGTCTTAAATTCCAGCTCCTAATAGACGTATGTACTTGTTACATATGCGTATAAATTTATGTATTTAAAATTAAATGAAATTTATATTTTTTTTTAATAAATCACATTTTATCTCTAAAAAAAGCTGATACACAATAATGATCAATTTTCCTTCAACAAAAATGATTAGTCCTCCATCTACTTTCTTATGATGGTCTTCATCCACACTGCAGGACCACTCAGATGCCACAATATAATGCAACTAAAACTCCCTCTGAGTTGCCTCAAACTCTTCCAAAAATTGTACATGAATTCCCAACTTGAGATTCCTGATGAAGTCCATACAAATATTCTGAGGAAAATATCCAGTATGAGGTAAATGAA
The DNA here is from genome assembly GCA_013400375.1 of Thinocorus orbignyianus. Classification (NCBI taxonomy): domain Eukaryota; kingdom Metazoa; phylum Chordata; class Aves; order Ciconiiformes; family Thinocoridae; genus Thinocorus; species Thinocorus orbignyianus. The sequence continues at coordinate 642,514 of VXBW01008241.1, forward strand.
GGCCACAGAATCACCTCCAGAACTGTATGGACCTCATTTATCCATAATGCTTAACTGTTATGTTGTCTACTGAGTCTGCTCTAATCCCCTCATGGTTTTTGCAAAACATGTTAGAGAAGTATAGCCCTCGGTGATCTGAGTAAGAACCAGCTGTGCCACAGGATCTCATGAGGAGGGATCGCTTCCTTCCTTTCACTGCTTTGATAGCATAGACAGAGAGAGGGAAGTAGTTTCCATGCCATGTAAACACGGACATCCTTGGACTGTTGGTATCCTGTTTTCAATAACTCTTCCTGATCCCTTCCATCCTTGTAATTTTTGCTGATTTAAAATTAGCCAGGTTTTTATCATCATCAGAAGTAAAGCATGGGTCTGGGAGTGATTACTCTTTAGATAATGAGATAATTATTTTCAGAGATTGAGCACAGTTTCTGTTAACAGCTCTTCAAATTTATACAATAGTACAAATTCTTAAGAACATCAAGAGCAAAGAGCAACATCAAGGGTATGGCTTTATAGAAAATCTTCAAACAAACAAATATGAAACAGGAAAAGGGATATTACTTGATGTTTTTATATTTATTTTTTTTTAAAGAACTGTAGTACAAACATTTTTCGTGTTAAGCATGTATATATGCTATTAGTGTTAACTGGTCCTAAAAGAGTTGATTCAACCTCATGGGGTTTTTTTAGGTCTGCTTCCCCAAACTTTTCAGCAGTAATTACGTTCTGAAGTAATTTTAACTTTTACAAAATTCTGCCAAAAGTTTTATTTGAATGTTATAAAAACTTCTGTCAATTTGCTTATACTATGAGTGGATATCACATCCTTTTAGTATTTTTATTTTCTGAAGGTATGAAACAGTGTTGTAGTTTCTGCATACTGACTAGAAGACTACTGAAGCTGAAGGATAACACTCACTACAAGGAACATTTTCATTCTGCAAAAAAAACCACTGTCCCTGTTACTTTCCATGTCAAGTGCATGAGCTGCAAAAACCTATCTTTTGTCTGCTCAGTCGTGGAAAAGTGACAAGTGCAGTGTTTTACAGCTCATGACAGTGTCAGAAGCAAAGTCAGTAAGGAAGAAAATACAGAGAAAAAAAATCCCTCAGAATGTGCACTTCATTGAAGAGAAGTAAGAAAGAACAAGGAAACATCTCTGCAGTGACAGCAACCATATGAAAATAACAACAGAAGAAAATACAAATAAACAAAGGCAAAACAGAAAGCAAAACAGGAGTTTCAATGGATTATATATGTACTTAGAAAAACATATAAGCACCTGGAAAAAGAAAAAGTGCTCCTGGAAGCTAGGTAAAAGTTGGTAAAATTAAAGTCAGTGCAAGTTTAGATTATGAGCTGGACAGATGGGTAGGGAGGAACAGATTCAAAAATAATTCAGTCTTTAGCTGGGAATAAAAAAGAAGTTAATTTAAACAACATTCACATGTTTCATAATTCTGGGTGTTAGTTCCTCCGCATATAGATTATCTAGATTTAAATAACATTTTCTGTGCTGTATTAAAATCTTAAACTCAAAGGAGTTTCTTTTATTTCTGTACATTTGTAGAAATCCTTGAAATGTTGTATTCAAAAAAATAACCAATACAGATCATCAGCATTAACAGAGGCATTCCTGTTCACTTCAAAAGGCTTTGAGCCCCCCATAAGTTAAAATCTCAGAGTACTGGTACATAGATACATAGACAACAAAGAAACCTTTAAAAATAAGAATTAGACACCCCCCACTCCCCACTTAAAGACAGTATCCTGAGGGAAGCTTCTGAAAAATAGATTTCTGATACTGAAGCAATGGCAGCAATCCCATCCACAGTGGATCCACTCCACCCTTACAAAAAACCTTTAGTACAATCTAATATTTGCTTCTGTTTTATACAGTGAGTTACATCCTGTATTAGATTTCAGAATTCATTCTGGAAAACTGGTTCATTTAGTACATTATGTCTATCAGTGACAACTTTTATGGCCCTGGAATCTCTAGTGTTTTAGATAAGTCTAAGGATTTGAAACTGATCTGAAAATGTATAAATATAGCGATTAAAGGGATAGGGTAATAGGTAACATGAGGAAATGTGTTTCTGCCTATTAAGTCAGTAAAGATAAAAAATTATCTTTGAAAGCCCTCTTGTCATCTTATCTTTCAGGAAGCTTGAGCTGATGAATTTCACCCTAAACGGCTCTGTTGTAGAATAACATGTATCTTCCAATGCATCAAAAGAAAAGAAACATCAGGAAGACTGGTTACTGCTTATTAATAAAGATTATGAAAATGATTTCTTGTGATTTACTGAGAATATTAATAATCAGGTCTATGCAAAAGGAAAATACAACAGTAACTAGATGCAAGAGAAAGCTTATCTTCTCCCCTAAATATAGAGTGCTATTTTGGCATGTTAATGCTCTCACTAATGAGAACCAACATTTACTTTGTAAATAATATACCCCCAAATCAAAATTTTATACATATTTATCATATATTCATTGAGTTCCAACCCCACTCCTACGGGCAGGACACCTTCTACTAGACCAGGTTACTCAAAACCCCATCCAACTTGGCCTTAAACACCTCCAAGGATGGAGCATCCACATCCTTCTCTGGGCAATCTCTTCCTGTCTCTCACCACTCTCACAACAAGGATTTTCTTCCTAAAATTTAAATCACTTTAAATCTTTCAGTTTGAAAGCATTAGCCCTCAAAGTTTAAAACCATTACACCTCAAAAAGGAGTCCCTCTTCACCTTTTCTGTAGGTCCCCATTAGGTACTGGAAGGCTGCTATAGAGTCTTCTGAAAGCCTTCTTCAGTCTGAACAACCGCAGTTCTCCAGTCCTCTCAGCCTGTCTGTGGGAGAGATCTTCCAGCTCTGTGATCATCTTCATGGTCCTTCACTGGATTCAGTCCAACAGGTCCATGTTCTTCTCATGTCAGGGGCCCCAGAGCTGGATGCAGTACTCCAGGTGGGGTCTCACCAGCACAGGGTAAAGGGGGACATTCACCTCCCTAGTCCTGCTGACCATGCTTCTTTTCATGCAGTCCAGGATGTGGTTGGCTTTCTGGGCTGCCAGCACACATTGCCGGCCCGTACTGGGCTTTTCATCAGTGCACACCCCCAAGACCTTCGTCTCAGAACTGGTTTCAACCCATTTTCTGCCCAACGTGTATTTGTGCCTGAGATTGCTGTAACCCAGGTGCAGGACCTTGCACCTGGCCTTGGTGAATTTCATGAGGTTTGTATGGGCCCTTTTCTCAAGCCTGTCCAAGTCCTTCTGGGTGGCAGCCCTTCCCTCTGACATGTTGACTGCAACACACAGCTTGGTGCCATCAGCAAACTTACTGAGGGTGCATTCAGTCTCACAGTACATGTCACCAAGACGTTAAACAGTATCAGTCCCAGTACCGACTCCTGAGCCACACCACTCATCACTGCTTTTCACTTGCACATCGAGACATTGACTGCAACACTTTGAGTACGACCATTCAATCAATTCCTTGTCCACCTTGTTCCAGCAATATTTAGAAACAGAAAACTTAAGCTGCTCTTCTGGGAGATGATGTATGTTTAAGTTTTGGGGTATATTGTGAAGCATTTGAATCAAGTTCTTCAAATTTTCTTGCATAAAAAAAATCATTAATTTAAAAAGAAAAAGATAAATTTATACTAATAAGGAAGTCCTTATGATTTTTGTTTAAAAACTTGGACAGAGTGGAAGAGAAGAGAGTTTTGGATATGTGTTGTTAAATAATAAATCTGCTGCAAGCAAGCAAGTAATCTAGGAAGTCAAAATCCTGCAATTTATAGAAGTGTGATTTTTGAACTTAAGCATTATAATGAAATCATTATTCTTATTTCTGACAAACAAAATTAATTATCAGGATTCACGTACAGTGACACCAACTAGAAGAGAAAATGCGTGCAAAAATCTTAAACTTATATGTCCTATAATTTATCCTGTTAAAAAAAAAATATTAGTACATAAATAATAGCCAATGGCTTGAGGAATATTTTGCTGTGAAGCTCATTTTGAAAAAAAACTGACCGGACAGAGAGTACGCATTTTAAGTAGAAAAAAAAAAAATGTTTAATTCTGTCTTTTATATGGCAGAAGATATATTTCTTAATTATTTATGATGAAAAAAAAAATAATTTTAAAGCATAATGTTACTGCTAATTAAATATCATTTATTTTGTATATAGTCTTTCCATAGGCTTAAGAAAGGAAAAATAAACCGATACAAGTTAGAAGGAAACATGTGGTTCTTGTAATATTCTTTTGCCCCTTTCTGTTCAGAGGCATTGGTTATGTTGAACATGAGATTGTAGGTAAAGCAGGATTTAAATTAAAACTATGCTCTGGGGTGTGACAGACTTAGATTACATAAACCACTGTTGGGTTTTTATGGCTGTTGTATGGATCCTGAGTGGAAGCCAAGAAATGTGCCACTTGCAATACAACCAGAAAAGGAAGCCCAAAAAGCACATTCTAGGCTGATTAATCCAGATTGAATTTCAGAGGCTCCCATGAAATGGGAACAAGGGAGGAAAGACAGGCCAGCAAACTGAAACAAATTCATTACTACCTCTAATGCTGTTAGGTGAATGGAAAATTTCCATCTGACTTAGTTAATTCAAGGTTCAGCTTTCTGCAAAAACCTAAAGATTTCTCCATCTCAGTCTTCAGAGCTGCTTATATATAAGCTGATGGAGTTTTTTGTATGTATAATCAAATTTTGGTATTTCCTATTACTCCATTGTTACTGCTTTCACCTAAATGCATGATGACAGGTGAGATTGTGCTACTTCAAGTCTTAACATGCTTGAATTTTGGGGGATTATCAATGATGGCTTCCATTCTACTATGAAGATCCTAAACTGTGGTAATCCATAAAAATACTTGTAATTAAGTGCCATTTTTATCTTAATGTAAATAGATAATAAAGAATCAGTATACTTGTGTTATGTTTAAAATATTTCTGATACAAAATATATCATGATTCAGTACTATTAGAATTCTACTAAGGTTCTTGGAGCCAAATGTGTCAAAAAAGTAGACAATAACTACTGTAAGTAAATAAAATAATATTTGCTAGAAGGCAGCCTATTCTGCTAAGAATACCCGTTCTTATTTTCGCATTAAGGAATGACATGCTCAGAAAGTTGTGCTCTGAAGTTTCACAGAGAGTTTTGCAGCTGTCAGGGTGTAGCTCATATTACTACCAGCTATAAAACTGAGTGCTAACTCACACAGAATCAAACAGTCATCTATCTTTTTAAAGATGATACTAAATCCAAGTTTGTGTCAGTGAATAAATAAAAAAAAAATGAGGAAAGGAAAAGAATGAAATTAAGTTAAAATGTTAATTGTGTTTAACAAGGGGATCTGCAATCTGATACCAGTATTGCTCTGTGGAAGAAAACGCACCAGTTGCCTTCAAACCAAGAAAATGAACAAATGAATTGTCTTGAGACAAAAAAGCCTTCCTAAATCAGCATATCGATGATACCTTTCCTCTGTAAATAATATCAGCCATCGCCTCACCCTGACTTCCTGATGCCTCTTGACTTCCAGATTGTGAGTCTAAAGCTACCATCTGTCAAACAGGGAAGGTACCATATAAATCAACAATATTTCGCCTGAGGCAGCATCTTCCAGCCCTAACCTTCTACAGACCTGAAACTCTGCACACATCTTCCCTTTCTGAGAAACAGTAACTTCCACTTCAGTTTGGAGACCATTCTGAATTTGGCCATTTTAATCACTTGCAAAAATGTGTATTGAGTACATGCTGAAAATCAAGCTAAAAAATGACAACATAACATACCAGCTCATACAGCCATCAAGATTACAAGCTCAGATACCCAGAACTTCCAGATATATGGGGTTTTGGCTTCTGTTTGTAGAAACACACTAGTAGAAATGGCTCTCTACCCTTGTTTAATGCTTCTACTACAATAATTCCTGAAGGGCTCTGTGCAAAGGGAATTCTCAAAACAGAGAATAAATAAAAATGCTCCTGGCCATCTGTTTAAAAGCAAAGTGAGTGTGATAATCCTGCCTATATAAGAGAAAGAGGAAATACAAAACCTGTGTGGTCTCAGTTCTATACATCCACACAGTTTACTTGCGGTGGTCAGAGATACCAGTCTGGGCTAGAAGCACTACAGTCAAGTAGTTGAGGAGTCTGTTCAGTACTGAGACGTAAAATTGACATACTGTTTTTCTTTCTGGAATAACCAAATATAAGATCAATGTTTTGTATGAAGCATGGGGTAGTGTAGGCATGCTGAGTGGAATACATCCGATCACATCCAGGTATCTACAGCATAAGCACAGACAACATCATGTTACTCATACAGGTTGCAATTTAGAGATGGAAACTGGCATTTTCTGCCTATTCAGCTCATTCCGTAAGTTATGCAACAGCATTCATCTGAGTATAAATCCAACATCTAGACCAGGCTGAATGAATAGAACTCTATTTCTCAGCATTGATTATAAAGAGTATCTATATTGATTAGCTCAGAAGTGGACATCTAAATGTGGCTGAAATTAATTACACTCAACTTTCTGTTTTGTAGAAAGAGCAAGATTCATTTCAGCTACAGTTAGATGCATATTCTGTGAAACAGGGAAGTAATATATATGTTTATTTTAGTTAGTTTCAAACACGTTTCAAGGAAGTTTCCAAAATATTTTTTTCTTTTTACATTGTTGTGGTATCTGCATTAGTTATATGAAAAGTTCAACAGAAACTACAGAGAGTCATGAAAATTCTTACTTGAAATTTTAGATGGTAGTATTTTACAATACCTCAGTTGTCTGTGGCTGTTTTTCAGGTGCATCAGATTCACTGTGTAGCATTTTTTGGCTTTTGTATTGCTACAAATTGTCCTTCTGCACCTGTGAGTATATTCTTTCTTTATAGAGAGAGACTTCGGGAGACAGCATGTTTTGAACTGACAGCAATCACACAAGGTGTGTACTCTGTTCTAGTGTTTACTGAATGATAGGATTTCCTTTGTCATCTTCCTTTGGTCACTAACAATTACCTGTGTTCTGATGTCAAGCAGTAACTTGTTAAGCCGTGGTAATCTGATTGCATGTCTTTGCCCTCAGGTTTTATAAACCTTTGCTTCCAGGATCTGCTACTATCTTAAGGTTGGGTTTTTTCCCAACCTCTCTTCAGTTTCTCACACAGCTTACTGATTAATGTTCTAACCTCTGTGTTTGTTCCTAGAGAAATCCCCAGAGTCACCCAGCTGAGTTTCTGCTCAAACTGTCTTAATGTGTGCTCAGTTTGGCAATCTCCTCTTACCTGCTTATATAAGAAAGACTAATGGTATCTTACAATTATTTTAACTGTAGAAAGGTGGCTTGAACTCCTCCTGGTATTAAAAAAAAAGCTAAAAAACAACCCCCAAAACAAAACGAAAAGCAAAAAACAAAACAAAGCAAAAAGGGAAAAAAAGGGAAAACAGGAAAATCAACCAAACAAAACCAAAAAGCCCATCCATTCTCAACAACAAAGAACAAAATAACTCTGGGTGCATTTTTTTGTGGTTTTTGGTTGGTTTTTTTTTTTTTTTTTTTTTTTTTGTGGTTGTTGTTGGGTTTTGGGTTTTTTTCCTACCCTAGCTTGGTATGATTTTTCCAGGAGATCTTTGTTGCTATAGTTTAGCTGAGTGTCAGACAAGTTTGTTTTCCACCTTTAAACTGAAAAGAATATCTTTTTTTTTCTTTTCTTGTTTTCCTTAACAAAATTGCATTTCATTTATTAGATAAAGAAATGTGTTCAGGTAGCAATGTATTTTAAAAGTCTTTTACTGATACATGACAATAAGAAGCAAATGTAATTAATGTAGCAAAATTATCTTGATTTGTAAAGGTTGTTTGGAAAAATCTTTCCTCAAGCATATTAGGGATGGAGGAAAGTTCACAAATGACATCATGAGACAGATGGAAAGAGAACATAACAGATTGCTATTGTTTTATTATATGAGATGGGTTAGGATGGACTATGTCAGATGTTGGTTCATTTGAGAAAATTATAAAGAATTTAATACCCAAGTGCTTCTGAGAAAAACTGCAGTTTGGGGAATTTACCACCTACAGTGTGTGCTTAACCCAGAGATAAGCATGTATTATGTTGCTCATCTTTGTGCCCAATTGAAGAGGATATGAATCTTTTCTAGCCTTCAGCTATAGACCTATTCCTTTCACTGAAACTGCAAAGGATCATGAATTAAGCACTGGAAGTCCCTAGAACAGCTGTTATACATATGCTCATGTAAAAAGAAAGAACTCTGCACAAAAGTAAAAACAGCTATCCAGTTCCAAAGAGGAAACTATACCGGACGCTGAGCTTTCACAAAATGGAAGTGCAAAAACAATGCGTTTCCCAGTCCTCAAGCCATTTACCAAGGATTTTAAACTATCTAAGACCATGAGAAAATATGAAAAATACTGTCTGTTGTGCAATAAGCCTATCAGAACTTTTGCTATGTGGGCTCACTGCCAGAAATTTATAAGCTTTTCAAAATTGCAAGAGTCCCAATTTGCAAAAGGAAGACATTTAAGTGTGAAAGGCAATAGAAATTAGGGTCATAAAAAGATTAGGTCAGGTATTCAACAAGACATCAGGCATCATTCATGTGGAATTTGCAGAGTTACCTTGAGGAAAGCAAATCAGAGAAAACTTGCTATCGTACTCCAATTTCTGGCTTGCAGCTTCCATAGGAAGGCTCCTGCGCCAGGGTACAAAAAAAAAAAGGATTAAATATTGGTGTCTTGCTCTCAGAACAAAAGCAGAGCTCTGAATCCCCAGGAAGCCACTTCAGCTTCCAAATTTCAGACTCATGTTTCATACAAAGACGCTTAACATGCCAGCACTCAGCATGTTGGCTGTTTGAATACCAATTCCTGTATTTGGTGTATAGTCCTATCTAGGCACCTAAACGAGCACTGTAAATTGAGTTTTGAGTGTCTGCATTTGTGTTGCAATGCTAAGCATCTCAATGCCATCTGTTGAATCCCTGACTGAAAAGTTTTTTTTTCAAAATGAGAGACTCGAGAGAAATAACCGATTAGGTATATAAAGGAGTACTAGAGTATGTAAATCACATATTGGTCAATCTATGCTTGAGTAATGCCTAGCCTTGATGTACATTAAATACATTAAGATTGTCTCTGATCAGAATGCTTTCTGTATTCTGTGTTTTCTAAATATTAAAGTTCCTCTATACATGCATACATCTTGTCTAAACAGACACCCAGGATCTGCTCTATATAAAGCTGTCTTTAAATCCTGTCATCATGTCTAACAAATACCAGGCCTGTTATAATTTTGCGTTACTTGTTTCCTGGTAGCAACACATCTGAAAATAGTACCTTTCCATACCTTCTCCACACCTTCCTTTTTCCTCTTCACCTATGACCTGATGCTTAAAGAATTTTTCTAGGAAACAAAATGTATCTTGGCAGCCCAAGAAGATTTTTAATATGTCTCCCTTACTTGTTGTAGGGAATATTCAGCAACTAGGCTTGTTGTCATGTATGAAAAAACATGCTATTTTTATTCCCGGATGAAAAATAAGCATAATTACATATTTCTCCCAAAGTGTTTTAAAGGAACTATAGCATTTTGAATGAGAGATTATTATTATTACTGTTACACTATATTATTACGCACATTTTTATTAAGAACATTATATATATAGTTTTATTCATTTACACTATTTATGCCTAAATTCTTTTTTGTAGTTTTCAGCTACATAACTACATAGAATAAAGTATCACTACAAATTAGTTCTGTGCCGTCTTTGCTCATGAAAAATACCATTGTTTTTTTAAGCTCAGATTAATTACTTCAGGATATCCGTCATTCCTGCCTATCCTTTAGGAAATAAAACCAGTAACAACCAGCAAACATGGTAAGTTACTGTAAGGTAAATTTGACAAGCTTGCCATGGAGTTCTACTTCGTGCTGCCTGCTGGGCAGATTCTAGTGTTTAATTTAACATTCAAATAAAAAGCTGTTTCTCTCATTGTACTTCACACCTCATTTTGCATAAGATAAAAATCAAAGCTCCACAATTCCAATATGTTTTCACTGAACTATGCAGATGATGTGGAACTGAAAAACATTGGAGTGTGCTAGGGGTATCGCAGGATGTTAATAGAGGAAATAAAGAACAAGGTCTCCTGTGGTCTGCCTGTGGAATAATTTGAGTTTACAGTGCTTCCCTAAATAGAAATAGATGATTTATGATGATTTATTATGTCAGAAGAGAAAGTCAGGAGAAGAAACTAAACTTTTTCTTCATTTTTCTTTTTTCTTTTTTTTTTTTTTTTTCTTTCTTTTCCTGTGAAGCTTAGAGGAACCCTTTCAAACACTTTTACTTTAAAAAAAAAATAAATAAATGCCCCAAAACATTGTATTGTATTGAGCTGTTTCTCCTTGACTGTTTGATTTTACTATGGTTTTTGGTAAGACGTTGCAAAATACTGTAATTCAGGAATTGTGTACACTGGTGTTAGTGCAGAATCTTGTTACATATATTACTAATACAAGCACTACCGAGTGCATGCAGAGCAGTTGAGTGAGAAACATCTATTATGTAAAGCACAAGCAGTGCATTTTTGGTAGCTAACTGTGGCTTATCAGCTCAGCAATAACACATCTACCCTGCTAAATAAAAGAAGATCATGCAACAAGATGATGCCTGATTATCCAAACTGTTTAATTATCAGGACACTCCATCTACCTCTTGTGGATAGCCTTCAACTTACAATCCTCTAGAAAGCCTAGGGATATTTAAGTCCAGGGCTGACTCCCACAGACAGTTGACACAAAAGTGTCCAAGAATTTGATCCTTACACTCCATATCTCTCTCCAACTTTAAGACAAAGATCGTTGTACCCTGTGCTACCACCACAGAACAAAATATGAAACATGCTGACTCAGTTTCATACTGGGAGGGAAAGTCAGCTGAGCCTCTCTGGTTTTTAAAGCGCTTTTCTTGGAGTGGGGAGGGAGGGGATTAAAAAAAAAATAAAATGGGAGGGTGCAGGGGTGGAAATCCTGGGAAAATAATTCTATCATAAAATAATACAGCTTCTGCACTGAATCCAGAGAACTTTTAGGACCACATTCTATGCAGTGGTCATGCAGCAATCTTCTCCATGGGGAGCTGGCCTTAACAGTGGGGGAATGCGGTTCTATTAGTACATGTAGCCTCAAGCCTCAGTCATATGGAAAGGAAGGAAGGAAGGAAGGAAGGAAGGAAGGAAGGAAGGAAGGAAGGAAGACATGCATTTATGTATCTATTTAGTTTTTTGAAAAATACGGCAAAGGTCTAAGACAATCATTCCCTTGAAAGGTAAAGTTTATGTGTCCTATGATAAAATAACTTACCCTTTTAAGTAAAGATGTGGAAGCTAGAAAGTAGAGTGCCTTTGATGAAGGAACATCTGATACAGAGCCTACGAACTGGGAAAACATGAAAAAGCATATGAATATACCTCCTGTGAAGTAAATGACACTAGTCAAATAATGAAATGAAAAGGTGATTTTATCACCAACAGACCATAACAAATCTTGGCAAAAAAACCCTCTGTTTTGTATCACCATTTAAATAACTGCAATGAGTTTAATCTATAATTATTTTTTATACTCTGACAGCAATTAAGAAACCTGTAAAAGATTGTGGTCATTTAGCACTAAACCCTTCATGTGTAACTAAGAAGGTGTAATTTAATATACAGATATACAATTAGCTTAGTAATGAGTTCCGTACAGTGTTGGTCAGTTCTCCCTCCCCTTGACTCTAAAAACTGGTGAGACAGCACAAAACAGCCAGCCCAAGATATGAATTGCAATGCTCAAAATTCAACTGTTCTCTCTCACCTCACAAAAATGGCTGAATCCATGTCAGTGTGGACAGTACACAGAGGGAAAGAAATGAATATGTTCTGAAAGTCTGAAAATAAAGAGCACTTAGCTCCTGTGCACTGATTATCAGTGCTGACACAGACCACTAACCTTACAGCAGATTTGAGCTCTCAGTGCATGATGCATGGGAAAAATTGAGGTCTGAATGCACCAGAATATGAAACTAGGAACACTTTACCAGTTCCCTACTGTGCCAACTAGACCACAGAAAGAAGAGTAAATCCTTTTCTTTTATGTTTGTGTGTACAATTCAATACAGGCTACCACTTTAGCAAAAATAGAGAAAAACGAAATGGCTAGATATAAAACATTTTTATTAGATATAAAATTAGATATATTATTTTTATTAGATTTAAATATCTTTATTCTTAAAAAGTTGTCTTTTTGTTTATTCTGCTTTAGCTCACACAATATTCTATTCCTTTTAATTAATGGCAGTTGCAACATTCATATCCATCTAATCATGTAACAAATGATTATATGGCAATTATGCCTCAGTGAATATAGAGCACTTGCTTTAAAATTCCAGAAAAAATATATATCTTAACTTGCCTTGCATCCCTTACAAGATTCCAAGTCACTTAGATTTAGGTATCCGAGCTTATGCTTTGGATCTCTGTGAATATATGCAATCTTGCCGAAGCCCCCAGTTTTAACAGAACAGACTAGATGAAAAACAAATGAAGGCAAGGCTGCTATCCTGAAAGACAACATCTATTCCTGTTGAATACACATTACAACTGGTCTTAGAAACTCAGTTAATAAACTTTTGCATTAACTCCTTCTGTCAAGCTGCCAGGCTCAACCTTAGAAATTATTGTTGATATTACCTCCAGAGGCTTTTTATTGCCTTCTTAATTCTCCTTAATATGCCTATCACTAGTATTTCACTGGGTTGTTTTTTTTTTTTTTTTTTTTTTTTTTTTTTTTTTTTTTTTTTTTTTTTTTTTTTTTTTGTCTGTTTGTTCACAATAGACTCTAAAAACGCAGGGTTATCCACATGAAAAGTACTTTCTCTGTGGACTGATTCTTCAAGTCTCTAATTACAAGCAGAAGAATGCTTTTTTAGTCCTGTTATATTGTCATGTAAATCCACTGCAGATCACTGAAGAAATGGAGGGCTTGGTGTTCTCACAAATGCTCTTTATACAAGGTCCTGCTGGGCCAGTAATATAGTTTCTGGTATCTTTCACCATCCTTGACATCAGAGAAGGCATTTAAAGATAAAAATCTATTTTACTTAACCGGGGACAGAAGCAAAGATGCATTTTATGTAAATTAAGTTAAAAAGTCTTCTAGAATTATTTACTTGAAGTGATTAAGAAAGCTGATGGAGTGTAATATGCATGGAGACATTTCTCCGGCTTCTTGACAATTGAATTTTGATTGGCTAGGCTTACTGTAGTGTTCTGCATGCCAACTAGGAATAAAATGACTGTTAGAACTAGAGAATAATCTGCTAATAAGACAGACTTAATGTGCAATAGCCTGTATGGTATGGTTGCAGATTTAGAACGTTTTAAAATGTAAAATGGGCTTAAGGGCTTTCCAGTATATCTGTATAGACATACTCCTCCATCCATCAGTAGAGCTTAGTAAAGGGGTTGAATATTTTTACCGTTTTCTGTGGATGTTTAGTCACATATTACTATTAACTTTTTATGACACTGCATTCATAAAATTTTATTCTGTAACTTGATCTTGGGAATGTTTATAGCTTGAAGAATGTATTTGAAAGGTATACAATATGTGGAAAATAAATAAATCCAGGGATTTAAAGTAGTTACCTTTGGCTATGGCACCCAGAAGTATTTGAAACAACTGTCTTGATTAAAGTTAGTATAAAAGGGGAATTCAAAAATATAGTCTTCTCTTGAACAGCTGTTTCACAAGAGGCTACTTTTCACCTTAGTTTAATGAATTTGTAAACCTCCTCTGTGTTCTGGCACTGCCTAAGTACTTGCATGTTTAACTGAAGAAAAACAGTTTTTTGTCTCTGGAATGCTGTATTTTCACATATGTGACCATGGCAGTATTTTTCCTTATAAACGTCTCCCTGGCCTTCTCCTCTCCACACTGAAGAATCTCAACTCTCTCAGCCTGTTCTCCAGTCATCCATGCAGGCCTCCTGATGTTTTTGCCTGATTTTCTCTATTTTGGGATGTATCATGTCTGAGATTGGAGGAGTAGTCCTGGAATATTAGCCAGCTTTCTTGGGCCTCTCTTCCCGCCGGGGCTTAATCCCATGGTACTCCACCAAGTTCCACAGAAGAAAAAAAGAAAAGAAAAAAAAGAAAAAAAAAAGTGTTTGAATACTCAAAAATTCAAAAGTACAGCCACAACAATGGACAAAAGCTTTCTCCCTAATAGTTCAAGAATTTTTCTGTGCATTATAGAAAAACAGGAGATGCATAAAATTTTGATGAGATAGGGCTATCTTCCCAGGCCCATGCTCTGTAGTTAATTTTTTGTTGACCCCAGACACTCAAGCTATTTACCTGGGTCACCAGATAGATCACATATACATTCTGCTGTTGTCCACCTTACTCCTTGACATATTTTCTGTTTCTTTTTAACAGATGAACTCTCAAAATGTTTTGCTCTGAAAATCTGCAGATTAATTAACTGATTTTGACTTTTAACATCAAATGTACTATAGTTTAAAGTCTTCCTTACGTCACTTGTCACCTGCACTAGGACAGAGATTCGCATCAAAAACCTTCACCATTCCTGGTGCAGCCCTCCACTGGAAGCAGGCAGGAGCAGTTTTTCTTTCCCATGTAATTTTGAGTTGACATTCATGCTCTCTTTGTTACAGAACAGCCACATTACTCTTGTTTGCAAACCCTGTCTTTTGGAGACAATTTGTTGCATGTGCAGATTTATTTCTATTGACCATAGATGTAACAAAACCATAGGCAGACATCATGTGCCTCTGAGGTCAACAGTGCACTTACTATTTTCTCGGGAATTGAGTTAAACACATTGACTACTGCAAGGAAGGGAAGGGAAGGGAAGGGAAGGGAAGGGAAGGGAAGGGAAGGGAAGGGAAGGGAAGGGAAGGGAAGGGAAGGGAAGGGAAGGGAAGGGAAGGGAAGGGAAGGGAAGGGAAGGGAAGGGAAGGGAAGGGAAGGGAAGGGAAGGGAAGGGAAGGGAAGGGAAGGGAAGGGAAGGGAAGGGAAGGGAAGGGAAGGGAAGGGAAGGGAAGGGAAGGGAAGGGAAGGGAAGGGAAGGGAAGGGAAGGGAAGGGAAGGGAAGGGAAGGGAAGGGAAGGGAAGGGAAGGGAAGGGAAGGGAAGGGAAGGGAAGGGAAGGGAAGGGAAGGGAAGGGAAGGGAAGGGAAGGGAAGGGAAGGGAAGGGAAGGGAAGGGAAGGGAAGGGAAGGGAAGGGAAGGGAAGGGAAGGGAAGGGAAGGGAAGGGAAGGGAAGGGAAGGGAAGGGAAGGGAAGGGAAGGGAAGGGAAGGGAAGGGAAGGGAAGGGAAGGGAAGGGAAGGGAAGGGAAGGGAAGGGAAGGGAAGGGAAGGGAAGGGAAGGGAAGGGAAGGGAAGGGAAGGGAAGGGAAGGGAAGGGAAGGGAAGGGAAGGGAAGGGAAGGGAAGGGAAGGGAAGGGAAGGGAAGGGAAGGGAAGGGAAGGGAATGCAATCTCAAATCTTAATTTGCCTGCAAATAATGGATTTTGTTTATTTGGGGTTTAGAGTCTGCTTCCTTCTTTCTTTCTTTCTTCCTTTCTTCCTTCCTTCCTACAGCAAAACAACTCAAAAGAATTAGAAAGGTTGAAAGGATCAAAAAAGTAAGGAATCAAGACTCTTTTTTTGAGAAGAGCAAAACCTGAGAGAATTGTCTTACATCTTGAATAAGAATGAGACATACTGTTGTAGGAACAGTGGCACTTCCTTGCAATTGGCAGGCTCAGTGAAGAATGACTGCAGCTATGAAAACACTGGAAGGACAGGGCAGAAATATATCTGTTAAATCAGTAAAAATCTGGACTCCCTGTACAGGCAGTCTTGACATCTACCAGTCTCTGGCATTACAGATGCACTATGAGGACAGACTTTTGAATAGATGTAAGATTCTTATTACTTTGGAGAATAACTATCAATAAAAATGGCAAATGAAGGAAGTTTCTTACTGCCATATATGTATTAGATAGCTTAATTTGCAAACATCGTGCTTTGTGTGGGCTTTATTTTCGTTTTAACAAAAGTAGGGTAAAAAGGCATTTCTGATCTTAGCACAGTCAGGTATTTTTAATGAAATGTAAGTATATGGCTTGTAATTTGTAAATGGTTTGTTTAAATAATTCAGGGAAGTATTTAATATACTGTTTTCATCTCCAAACATATTTCTTAATTCTCATTGCTACTGATGAGAGCAATATGTATGCATGAAAAGAAAAACAAAACTTTTCACAGTATTAAAGCTCACTGCTGATATTTTTATAGGTAAAACAAACAAAAAAATTATAATCCTAGCATTCTAGAGTTTAATACCCACAGTGCAAAGATGACTCACAAACCTAGCTGCCACCACTGAAGGATTAATACTGTATCTTTCTGTTGTATTCATGAATGCACTCCAAGACACCTCTTCAAAATGAGACCAAAATAAAAGTCACTTAATTTCATTTTAGTCACAAAGATGCATTTATTTTCCTGAAGCAAAGACTTGTCATGCATTCAGATGTTCCATCCTTTCCCCTAGAGAACACATATGTCACCTCCATGCTGTCTCAGCCCACTGAGGGAATAATATTTTTTAATAAGACTGTTATAAAAAGACAGTTTAATTTGCATGTGAAAGGTTCTGTTATGAGAGCAATTATAAAGAGCAACCATGATTACAGATATCAAAGCAAACAACCCTGAAAACAATTAACATTTTATTGTCTGGACAACATCATCAGAAGAGTACCAAATTACAAAGGTAAACATGGTACGTTTGTTTTTTATTGATGAACACAATCAAAGCTGGTGACTACAGCAGTGGAAACTATAGGACCAAAAGTTGTTTGAAAGAAATAAAATTGACCTACTTTGAGAAAAATAAAGTGTACTTACATTTTTATACCTTTCTTTACATATCAAAATTCTTTCTTTGTTCCAGAAAATATTGTAAGGTGACACATGGGAGATTATATCCCACTTGTCAAATCAAAATATGACTATATAGATTTTTTTCTATGTTCAGACTGAATGGTATGTATTAATTTCATTATGTCCTCCACCAAAAGAGAGGGTACAATAAAATGTTCCCAGCAAAATTTTGTTTTTATCAGTGGAGATGAACATGATTCTATATTTTAGACTTATCATCACAGAGTTAAATGTAGCAACCTCTATCCAGAAGGGAAAAGCTGGAAATAAAGTAGAAAATCAAACTGTACTTGCCTGTCAAACACATCTAGCAATGCCTGTCAATGGAGACTGAGAGTCTGTTGAAAGAATGGTATTTTAATTTAAATTTGTGGATTCAGGACAATACTTAATTACTCACATCTCCATAAAATGTATAATTACATACATACATAGTATACTAACATAGCATACATTTGGCAAGTCATTCATTAGATATACTTGTACCTACTGGAAAACATTTAGATGGACAAGACTTTACCGACGGTACTTTCAAAGGCACTACCCTTTTCCCACTGAGGAAATAAATAGCCTACTAAATGCCTATAATCCTGGCCTTGGTTTGTATCCTACAAAGTGTTCCTAATATTTTCCAGAAAATTTTCTAAAAGAAGTTATATACTTTATAAATCACTTTCTCTCTCACCAGGGTACTTGTAGAAATCATAACAGATGATATTATGAATTCAGTAGCTGAAATACACAAGTAGTTATCCCAGAGATAGAATTGCTAAAGAAATATAGCAACACGTAATCTTTTACATTAAATTGCCTCAATTCTGTAGAATAGCTCTGAAAATACTTCTGAAAGAAGTCAGTTGCTATTTGTCAATTACATGTGCACTTCTCACAGTTCAAAAACGACACTGGATGTTTGGTGACATGAACTCATACTTCTCCCTTGGTAAGATTTTTCCAGACACCTACTTCTGCTAGTCATTTTGAAAACTATTCATGAAAGACAGCATGAGACACTGTTACGCTACCAGTTCTTGTTCTCATTAAGGAGAACCTTTCTTTACCTGGAAGAAAAATAATTTCCACCATATGAAATGACTATTCCTATGTATTTTTTGCCTTAACTAAGAAGAGTGACCCTTTCCAAAACAATATTGAATACTTTCTCACTTTTTCTACTCTAATAAAACTGTTTTCCTAGAGATTTTAATACATCCCTTGCAATGGAAGATGTTACGAATCCCCTTGAAATATTTCCTTATACAAGGCATTTTGGTATTTCAGAACCTTTCAGGTGGAGAGGATTTTTTTTGCATACAACTCTGTTCTAGATATTTTTAGCATATAAGGACTAATTAACACAATGCTTGCCATTGCTACATGTTTTCCTGAGTTTTAATGTCACCTTTTTGTTCCCCAAATTTGGAAAGACATGTATTATGGACCTTTAATTGGCGGGTTTGAGTTATTCAAGAATATCTTCAAGTTCTTCATTTGCCACAGCAACTAATACAACTATTTAGTGAAACAAGTTCCCTAATGTATTTTTAACCATCAGCTGAGTCTTTTGCAAAACATCAGTTTTGTAAATTGTATCTTTTCCTAATTCATTAAAAAGGAAATTTCTTTTAGTGGGAAAACTTCTCTGTCAGTCTTGAATTTCATCATGCTATTTATTCTTGTATGTTTGATTTTCCTTAATCCAGCCTCCTAGCCCCTTGGTTTGTTCTACTTAAAATTAGTAAATGTTTACTTCACTTTAAAGCTTATAAATTCAGATTTTTGCTCAATCACTATTTATTATACTACAGTTGAGCTAAAAAATTGTCATTGTCTGTGGTGTGTAAATTCTTTTTGCTCTTGCAAACACTTGAAGAAACCTTTGTAATTCTCATGTCTTTTCCAAAACACTGAATATTGCCTCATCTTTTGTATAACACTGCAGGTTCCCTTTGTTATAACTTGCTACTTGTGCAACTCCAGCTCTGAACTCAGAAAACATTTTTCTGCTTATTTTTCCCTTTAATAATTTGGAATTATTATTATTGCTACAGTACTAGAATATCATAGACAGTACATATGCTTCAGTCGAGACTTCATGACTTTTTTGCTTGGCAAATTTAATTTTAAGGAGTTAATTCTGGGTCTCTCATATGACTTTGAGTGTTTTGTTCCATTATAATCTGATCTGCCGTGTAAAATCCCAGATTCAATAAAATTGATTCTTCAGTCTTATATCTGGGACAAACTCCTTTATGATTCTCTTTTGTATCCTTGTTTAAAACACATGAATCAATCACAAAGATGTAATTTCTGTAGCACACAGATTTTAGCAATGTCTCTTGAGCCTTAACTTAAAATTTTGAAGGAAAAAAACCCCCAAATATAAATCCATAATAAGCTACTGGAAAAAATAACATTAACTGGCCTGAGTTCTTCCTGGTGCCACTGCTTGAAAATGCAGAATAAAATAGTCTGAACTTCCATCAGCAGTCCTCTCCATATTTAAAAGCTATTAAAAAGTTATTAACTGCTAAAGTTATCATCACAGTGATTCTTCAGTGTCAAGGAACATAACAGGAAGTACTTCACTGTCTGGGATTTAACTGATTCGTTAAATGAGATTTAACTAAACTCAGGTAAGTAAAAGTTCCAAGAGGCTCCTTGTAAAAATGCCTTACACTTACAGAACCTCAGTTACCAGCTGGCACTGCTTGCTAATTTCCTACAGGTCCAAGGAATACTAATATTTACAGCTGCTTCCCCACTCCAAGAACTTTGTCACAGTCCCGCATTTCTATTAATCTCCATTTCCTTTCAAACATTTGTGGACAACCTTTTAGGACTATCATGAGTTAGCACAGGTGAGAATTCCCCCTCTGTTTTCCCTCTCCTTTGCATCCAGAACAGTAAGATACATACATGTTTTTACAGGAAAAACAAACAAACAAACTTAAATCTGAATAAGAAATGAAGCAAAATGTTTCCGAGCAAAAGAAGCATTTTCAGGAAAGGATATCAGTCATTAATTTAAGAATGGCAGTATTCAGGATAACATGAAACCCAAAATGTCATGTGGCTTTTTATTGATCCCAGATGCACCTATCACAGCTCTTCAAGAGAAATATCTTACTACTCTAGCAAGCAAAAAAGAATGGTCCCCTTAGAAGAATGCCTACCTTCTTAAAGATGTATGTATCTTCTTTCTGCAAGTTTTCAAAAATGAACATGCTAGAAAATTTTGCAACACACAGTTCTTTATATTTTTTAACAAATGCATCATTTGCTAAAGACTATTTTATATCTAGTTTTATGCCTATGAAACAGATTGGAAAAAGACTGAGAAGCTGAAATTTGAAATGTAGGTTTGGAAGATCAAAAGCTTTTAGATTAGAACTGCACGGACTTTTGTTTTACATAAATTCCACTGGTTATCAACTGGGTTGAGCAAATAATAAATATTACTATTTACCTACCAGGTTAAATGAACAGCCTGCTGTGGGACTCTGGAGTGTTAATGAATGTCTGACTAATTTTCTAGTGAATCATAGATATCTGCACATGGTCAGGAAAAGCTAAGTACAGGAAACAGCTAAGCAGATGCCCTAGCTATTAGAAGTACACAAACATGTCAGTGTAAATTGGTTAGTTGCTGCTTTGTTTCTGTTGCAGTTAGCCTATTCATATGCCCCAAGCAGAAATCAGGTCTAGCATGGTTGTTATGAAATTTCAAATATGTCCAAATCTTACTTACAATGCCAAGCAGTTAAGTTACTTTAAGGTGCAATTAACATAGCAAAAGAAAACCACACCAGAGGTAAAAAAGCAAAATTCCAAGATTGAATGAACGATAGTCAGCATATTTGATGTTACAAAATGTGTCAAAAACATAATCTCCTAGGTGAGTGATTTTTTTCACAGTGTTTTCTACAGACCTTAGCATACAATTAAGCCATGATCTGAAGTGGCACACATAGGGAAACTGTAATTTAGGATGAGGATGATGCTAGCTGTTCTTATTTCTGAAAGCGTTGGAGTATACTTGACTATTATGTATAACATTGTTGAGATCTCTTCAGGAATCAAAATTGCTGAGGCAGCCTTCAAAATTCTGTATATTGAGAGATGTTGCAGCAAAAGAATCTATCAGTGTAGTCTTGTTTTCACAGTTTCACCTACTACTGAGGGTTCTGCTAGAGCTGACAAGATGCTGCTGTGAGGACGTTTGTAGTGGTCCTGAAGCACAGCTGCTATTGGAGAACATAAGCAGATATTGAGAGGATGCATGAGACGAAAATATTGATAAAATGAAGAAAAAAATAAAAACAGAAGGACACAAACTGAACTGAATAAAAGTAAAAGTTAGCTTGACATTTAAAATATTCCTCTTTAAAGATACCAGTAACCAAGGAGAATCAGGTGTGACAAATTACCTAATCATCTGTAAATTGAATCAAAATTTGGGAAATCTTAGAAATGATATTTTTAAAAAAATCTAGAATGATGAAGAAAATGTAAGAAAGCTTATTTCTGTTCACGAGTAAACTAAATCTAATGTTCGTTGCTTGTAATAAATAGGGGTGTGTAAAATTTCTGTTTTAAGGAACAACTTAAGGTTTAAAGCAATGACCAAGGACACAGACAACAAATGATCAATTTTCTCTGTCTTCAGTGATCTTTCCCATCTCTTAAGAATCTTCCACTCAGTTTCATAATGAGCTTAAATTGACCATGTTCTAGGGTAGTGGTGCTGAGACTTGAAAGAATGGGGAAAGTAGCTTGCAATCCCCCATTCCAATTAAAGTTTTCCTGTTGTTTTGGAAAAAAATCAAGGTTTGTAAGGGAAGATTTATTTTTTTATTTTTTTCTTGTTTTTTTTTACCCTACAATCTTCTGGAAATGGAAGGACATGAGTTCTATTTTTAAACCTGGAATTTATCTTGAGTAGCATTCATCTGACCATATACAACATCTGTATCTGAGGTAATGTCATGTACAGGCACTTTGGTGATCCTAAAGCATGTGCTCAAAATAGGTCGGAGTGTTTTTTTCTCCACATACTGTAGAAGTCATTTGGGATAACTTTTTCAGATACCACCAGATATATTCAGAATATCTAAAGTTAGGCAAGTTGAATCTCATCCCTTGACTTCTGTAAAATATGTATACTGTTGAGGGAATAGGGAATGTTTCACTTTTTCTTTTATCTGGTAAATCTTGAGATCATTTCTACACAGTGGTCCTCCTTTAACAGCAGTGCTAGGAACTAATCCTGAAACATTCCAAAAATAGGCAGATAACTATCCCTTGACAGGAGGAATAGTGTCAGATGCTGAATTTTGTGTTTCCATGCAGGATGATACCTCAAAGAGTATTTGACAACATTTTAAAGGGTAATTTGTGCATTTCTAAAGGAGAAAGGCAGAGCCACTTGTGGTTGGAAAGTAGCATCTAGTCCGTGTAGCTGTCTTGATCTAGGTCTAAGAAACCAGTGTGAAGTTGGATTCTAAGGCGGTTCATATATTTTCATGTGCTATATAAAGAGTCTTGGCAGCTAATACTCCTATTTCATGACCCCTATTTAAAGTTATATTTTGATATCTGATAAGTGGCTAATCTTTAAAATATTCAATAGCAATCATGTCAATAGCATATTTCTTAAAAGGTACATCAGGGAGTACGTCGGCTGCATCACACAAGCATGCAAGAATCACAGAATGATATTATGTTGGAAGGGACCTTCAGAGATCATCCAACCCCTCTACTAAAGCAGTTTCACTTCGACCAGGTTGTACAGGAATGTATAGAGGTGGGTTTTGAATATCTCCAGATAAGATATTCCACAACATCTCTGGGCAGGTTGTTCCAGAGCTCTGTCATCCCTAAAGTAAAGCTTGTCATCATGCTGAGATAGAATTTTCTGTGTTGCAATTTATAGCCATTGCCCCTTGTCCTATTGCTGGACACCACTGAAAAGAGTCTGACCCCATCCTCTTGACAGTCGCCCTGTAGATACTTATAAGCATTTATAAGATTCCCTTTCAGTCTTCTCCAGGCTAAACAGACCCAAGTCTCTCAACCTTTCCCCATAAGAGAGGTGCTCCATTCCCTTTGTCATCTTTGATCATCATTATAGCCTATCTTTCTTGAACTGAGGAGCTCAGAACTGGACACAGTACTCCAGATGTGGCCTCCTCAGGGCAGAGTAGAGGGGGAGGATGACCTCCCTCAACCTGCTGGCCACACCCCTTTTAATAAACCCCAGGACACCATTGGCTTTCAGAACTGAAATCAGTATTATTCAGGTTTTAGTTCTCATCAACAAACATATATTCAATCTGTTTGAATTTTTTTTTATAAACCCATGTTAGTTATCACTAATAAGAAACTTACGAATTATGACAAACATCATCAGTTGCACTATCATGACTGGGACCAGTATCATAATGAGTGGCCTGTAATTATCCAGGTCAACTCACTTGCATTTTATGAAGAATTTATTTGGTCCTTGGCAAAGTGTTTAAACACTTTAGCTGAAACCTATTCAGATTTAAAAATTTTCAGAAGTTTTCTCTGAATACAGATTGAAATAATAGAACGCTTACGCTGATGCCTGATTATTGCAGTTAGTAGTTCAATAGGTGTCACGTTTCTTTAAAAATATAGACAAGTGATTTAGTTAGAATAAGTACACATTTTGGACAGCTGGAATTTTCCACAGATCAAATGGATGAAGAGCCAAATGGAAGAGGGAAAAACAGCTAACCCATAGCATTGTATTTTAAAACAAAAAAAAATGAAAATCCAACTAAAAAAAAAAAAAAACAAACAAACAAACAACAAAAAAAAACGTTTTAATTAGCACATTTTTTTTTTAGAGAGGGAAAAGGACAGTTTTTCTTTATTCTCCTTAGCAATGTAATGAATCCTAGATGGTAAAAAAATGCCTTCTCTGTTTGAGAGTAAACACCTCCCTCTTCTGGGACTTTCTGTGAAATGCATGGCAATTAAGATTCTGGACACACTGCATAAAGCACTGTTTAGTTCCCCGTGCACGTATCATATACGAAAGCTGGCCATTAATTCTTTTAAATCTAGTGTGTCATTAGCTTGAGGAAGTATAGAATCATATTTTTTCTACTTATTCTCCTTGATATTTTTTATCTCTCAAGGACCTAATTTTCTTTTTCACAGAGCTAGTCACAAACTGCAAAGGCAAGGCAAAAGGAACATATGTTTTTAGGATTCTTCAGTTATTAGGGACACATTATTAGCATACTGCAAAATCCTATCCCTTACATATTTTAAATTATTAAACACTCTAAGACCAAATGAAAAGGCACTATCTCTTTATCAGACAGCTGCATGTACTGTTTTAAATGGTTGGCCAATTTTTATGAATTATTAATAAATACAGCAATTTAGCTGGAAGAAATTTCATTAATGTCTAAAGAAATAATAATTGCAGTCTGGCAATCAGTCTCCCCCTCTCTGTGGAGCAAGTATTCCCAAATTGTACCTACCAACAGCAGGTATATTTTTCAAATCTTGGGTGCATGTTTCTAGTACGGCGCTCATCAAGTATCACTGGTTCTTAAACTTATCAGCATCTGCCACAGACAGTGATACTATTCTATTATAGATGTTTCTGCCAATCAAATCATCACAGGTGGATGGTACCACATTATGGGAAACCATTTGTGACTATGTTAATACAAAGTGCTGCTAAAATGACAGGGGGCACAGACTTTATCTAGACTGTTAGTACTGACAATCATAATTTATGGGAGTAATATGTTCTAGCAGTGAAGCTTCCCTGATTTATGAAAAGCTATTGTGAACAGTTCTCAAGTATATCTCAGAGTTATTTTCATACAAAATACTGTAGAATCTGTCATGAATTCAAGGAGTGGAATGATACATAACTCTAAATGTTCCTATTTATTTGTTTGTACACAAATACAGGTATATATTTACAAACAGACACACACAAAATGTAGTCTGTAAGAAAGTACTTTTTGTGTGTACAGATATAAGAAAATTACGAGCATGAAAGTGAAAGGGGATTTGGGAGGTTGATGTATGTGAATATAAAGAGAGTGCATACATAAACTACTGAACATATGTATACATGAACTATATGCGTATTAGCTAAATCTTTCAAAGAAAATAATTTATGATCTACATATCATGAAAGTGTTTATGTTGTTTTGTTTAATTCTTTCATTCAAAGAAATTAATTTGCAGCAAAACCAAGCATAAATTTTATTTAAAGATATTGTATATCTTTTTCTCATTTTCTAACTTTATAGAAATATGATGAAAACAGTAAAAGCTTATAATTTTTCCAAATTATTCTGTTAATAACTATAAAATGTTATTTACAAAAATTAGGGACTAAAAATCAGAGGTGTGGGGAGTTTCTTTTTGTATTGGCTTTGTGTGGCAGGTATTTGGTAGTGGAGTGGCTACAGGGATGGCTTCTGTGAGAAACTCCTAGAAGTTTTCCCCTATGTCCAACAGAGACAGTGCCACTCAGCTCCAAGACAGACTTGACGCTCGCCACGGCCACGTCAATCGCCTGTGGTGGTAATGCCACTGTAAGGAGTGGAGGCGAAGCAGTAACTGCTGCACAACAGCAGCCACAATAGAGGAGTGAGAATATGTGAGAGAAACAACTCCGCAGACACTGAGGTCAGTGAAGGAGGGGGAAAAGGTGCTACAGGAGCCAGAGTGGAGATTCCCCCGCAGCTCATGGTAAAGATCATGGTGAGGCAGGTTGTCCCATTCTGGTCCATGGAGTAACCCATGCTGGAGCAGGTGGATGTACCTGAAGAAATCTGTAACCCTATGTGAAGCTCAGGCTATAGCAGTTTTTCTAGCAGGACCTGTGATCCCATGGGGAATCTATTCTGGAGCAGTCTGTTCCAAAAGGACAGCACCCGGTGGAAAGAACCCATGTTGGAGCAGTTTGTGAGTATTTTGCGATTCTCCTTGTTGAACTTCACGGAGTTGCTGTCAGAATATTTCTCCAGCCTGTTGAGGTCTCTCAGGACGGCATCACAAGCCTCTGGTATATCAGCTACTCCTCCCGGTACTGTGTCACCTGCAGACTTGCTGATGGCATGCTATGTCATTCAGAGTATTGATGAAGACTTTAAATAAGACTGGATCAACTATTGATCCCTGGGATACGTTACTAGTTACTGGCCTTCAGCTAGACTTTGTGCCACTCATCACAACCTTCTGGACCTAGCCATTCAGCCAGTTTTTTTGTCCATCTCACTATCTGCTCATTCATCCCACACTTCATCATCTTGGCAGTAGCAGTGGTAGTATGTTATTGGCAGTATTTGTATTGACAGCAGCAATAATAACGGTAATCCTAATAATAATGTTATTTCCTAATTTAAATTGCTAATATTCAACTTTAGGATTCTAAAATATGTTATATTCAAAAGAAGTATGAGTATTCGTATTAGGACATCTGGAATTTTTGGAAGGATCATATTTACATGAGAAGAAATATGAAACTGGTAATTTCAGAAAGTAAATGTAGTGTCAACCATAATCTTGCTTAGATCCCTGGGATTCACTGTAGACTAATAGAAAGAAAAGAAAATGAGGCATGAAGAACCTCCAAACCTCTAGTCAGCTTCATGAGTGCCTATGAAGAATACTTTGGAAATGGAAGAGCAACTGAATTAGGTGAAATTTCCTCATCTCCTTTCTGGTGTTATACATCCTTGCCCATGTCCCTTGAGCCCCCTGGCCAATGGTGCCAATTTCCCTCAGACCAGGGCTGTAGGTGCTGCAGGGAGGATCAGCACCTATTGGTACCCATGGTGGTTGTGGTACCTTCGGCACAGGGACCCTGTTTGGGACTCTGACCATGTGTTTCTACTGCCACAACCCACCTTGAAGTGACAATGGTCTCATCACTGCTGCCCTGCCATTTCCTCAGTAGAAATTGCAACTCCACCACAAAGAGCACCAAATAAAAGACCTCTCGGTTTGGGCTCATGTCAAAACGTGAAGCCTTCTGCTTCCTCAGAACTTCTGAGGAAGACAAATTTCTCTTAGCTTTGCTTGAATCAGCATTGCCCTCATGTTAGTATAGATTATCCTGACATGAGAAAGGAAAAAGTATCTTTTTATGCAGTATGATTTAAAAGTGCAAAACTTCAAGTGGGTCAAAGTTTTACACTAAAAAAATAAAATTAGAATGTTACATTTGCAATAAACAAGAAAAAAAAAATTAAACAAACAAAACTAGTACTGACTCTTCCCTAGGAGTTTAAACTCTTCGTTCCTTATTGTGGATCAAAGCACTACTTCGGGGGTTGTTTGTCTTTTTGATGTGAGTTTTGGTCTAGTTTGGCAGGTAACATTTAAGCAGTCTCTGTGCGGCCCCTAGTGGAGAGTCGTCTATAGAAAACACGATTTGAGCGAAAATTTAACAATTAGCAATAATAATGCCTGGCTCCTACTGATATTCCCCTCCCCCTCCCCCCCAATAAATATTAAAAGTCAGATTTATACACGTAGTAAAGTTTTCTGAATAAGAAGTAGGGAAAATTTACATCTCTATGTTGGTAAGAGATCTGTATATTATACATAAAGTCTGCTTATGAGAGTATAAGTCTGGTGGAAGTCTGATGAAATTCATAGAATTAGTGAATACAAGAAATTGCATAACAGAGCAGAAACTGCAGGTGTTAATTTTCAAAACTCTAACTTCACTTGCAAAATTGTAAAACTTTTAGAAGCTTTTTTTTTTTTTCAGGCTGATGGAAAGAACTTGTACAGTATGTTAAGACATTTTAACATCACAAAGAAATAAAGTTATGAACTGTATTTGATGTATTAAATATTATTTTTTTCCTAAAGAATTAAGTTGTAGATATTCAAAAGTTTATTTGTAATACATCTAGATCCCAAAGAGAGAGATATGAGGCACACACTTTAAGTTCAAAGAGTATCTTCCCAAAACTGCTGTTCAGCTTTATAACTTCAGAGTTCTTTAATTCAGTTTATTAGAAGAAAAATCCTTTGTTCCTTACATTGCTGCTACAAAGACCTAGACAGCTAAAGTGAAATTGTCAAATTCACTATTCTTGACACAAAACCCATTGATTTTTTATTTTCAGTTTGAGCACCTCATCCCCCCTCCCCTGCTCGTTTTTCTCAAAGGCAAAGTATAAGGACCTCATAATACCTCCCAGTTCATCAATACCTGAAACAGTTACCTGAACACTGGGAAAGCAGAACCAAGTTACTGTTCTTCCATGTAGAACAGATACTTGAATCCAGGTGTTCCATTTCCCCACTTAGTAGACTGCCTGTACTAGGCATGCAAACAGAGGCAGAAAAAAAATATGAAGAGCTGATACATGATGGTTATCACACTTCCTGGCATAGTTCAGCCAGTGCCAGCTAGTGCTTGTTTATACAGTGGTGAAACATGAGTCCCAGGATACCACATGCCAGGAAGTGTTCTTAAAAGAGTTACAGATTAGGCTACCCTGGTTTTTTGAGAGAAAAATACTTTTAGTCAGTAAGATACAAGCCGTGCTGTGTTGTTTGTCCTTGCATCCAGGTCCTGGTTTTTATGGGTACAGAAATGTCGTTTATGATGTTGTAAAGGTGGGGGTGTTTTTTAAGTCTTCATTGTTGATGTTATTCCTCTTTTGAATCTGGATATAAATTATCCACCCTGTGGTGGACATACTGAATATTTAAATGTGAGAGGGACATAACTTCAACTGCATTAACTCAGAATATTCTATATTCTGAAATTACTGTTATTCAGTAATAACTCACTGAATGAGTTGAGTGATAGTATAAATTCAAATATTTAATTCAACTCCAGTACATTATATTTTTTATCAGTGTCTCTTACATTCCAGTTGTTCAATCTGATTAGTCAAGCAGGTGAAACAACATTTTGCTTAGTCCATGAGTAGGCTTCTGCCTATTCTTAATGGCTAGACATAGGTTCAGCATTTTGTACTGGTTGGTTTCTAGAGTTTCCCACCATAACATGGGTTTAGTCTTCACAGGCTGTAAATATTTGACTCAACCAGCTTAACACGACTTTCTGAAGTTAAAAATCTTACAACAGAGATTGATCTCTTCCTCTAACAGGAAGAGTTTTCAAATACTGGCAATGGAGGGACAGCACCAAGGAAAGCAGGAGGTTTTGTTGAAACAGTCCCTAGGAGAATAAAGGAGTCTTAAAAATCTAATTTCACAAGCCTAGGAACAGATTGGGTTAAGAAAGGGTTAAAATAAAGAATGTTAAAAATGTAACCAATTTACTATTACTTCTTAATTTTATTCTTCTTTGAAAGTTTAAAATTACCGGTCTTTTCTCCCTTCTTTTTGATCTAAGTAGACATATATAGAATCATAGAATGGTTGGAGTTGGAAGGTACCTTAAAGATCACCGAGTTCCAACCCCCCTGCCAAGGACAGGGACACCTCCCACTGCACCAGGCTGCTCAGAGTCCCATCCAGCCTGGCCTTAAACATTTCCAGCAATGGAGCATCCACTCCTTCTCTGTGCAACCAGTTCCTTTGTCTCACTACCCTCACACTAAATAATTTCTTCCTAATATCTAATCTAAATCTCCCCTCTTTCACTTTAAAAGCATTACTCCTCATCCTATCACTACATTCCCTAACAAAGAGTCCCTTCCCACCTCTCCTGTAGGTACTCCTTCAGGTACTAGAAGGCTGCTATAAGGTCTCCCTGGAGGCCTCCTCTTCTCCAGACTGAACAGCCCCAGTTCTCTCAGCCTGTTTTGATAGGAGAGGTGCTCTAGTAATCTGATCATCTCTGTGGCCCTCCACTGGATCTGTTCCAACAGGTCCATGTTCTTCCTGTGTTGAAAACTCCAGAGCTGGATGCAGTGCTCCAGGTGGGGTCTCATGAGAGTAGAGTGGAGGGGCAGAATCACCTCCTGTGACCTGCTGGTCACACTTCTTATAATGCAGCCCAGGATGTGGTTAGCTTTCTGGGATACTGAGTCATGTTGAGCTTCCAATCCACCAGCACTCCCAAATCCTTCTCCTCAGGGCTGCTCTCCAGCCGTTCTCTGCCCAACCTGTATTTGTTCCTGGGATTGCTATGTCCCACATGCAGGACCCTGCACTTAGCTTGGTTGAACTTCATGTGACTTACATTAACCCATCTCTCCAGCCTGTCCAGGTCTCTCTGGATGGCATCTCTTCCCTCCAGTGTGTCAACTGTCCCACCTAGCTTGGTGTTATTGGTAAACTTGCTGAGGGTGCATTCTATCCTGCTGTCTATGTCTCCAACAATGATATTAAACAGCACTAGTCCCAGTACCGACCTGTGAGGAACAATACTAATCACTGGCTTTCACTTGGACCTTGAGCCATTGACCACAACCCTTTGAGTGTGGCCATTCAGCAAGTTCTTTATCTAGCTAGTGGCTCATCCATCAAATCCATGGCTTTCCAATTTTGAGACCAGAATGTCACATAGGACAGTGTCAAATGCTTTGCATAAGTCCAGGTAGATAATATCTGTTGCTATCCTCTTATCTACCAGTGCTGTGGCAGTATCGTAAAAAGTCACCAAATTTGTGAGGCATGACTTGCCTTTCGTGAAGCCATATCAGCTGTCACCGGTCACTTTTTTTCTATGTGATTTAACAGAGATTCCAGGTGGATCTGCTCCATGATCTCGCCAGGCACAGAGGTGAGACTGGCCCTGGATCTTCATTTTGTCCGTTTTTGAAAATGTTTCCCCTTTTCCAGTCACCAGAAACTTCACTAGACCACCATGGCTTTTAAAATATATTAGAAAGTGGCTTAGCAACTTTGTTGGCCAGTTCCCTCAGGACCCGTGGACAGATTTCATCAGGTCTCATGGACTTATGCACCTTCAGGTTCCTCAGATGGTCTTGAACCTGATCTTCTCCTAGACTGAGTGGTTACATAAATAGAAATGCCACATAAATAGAAAAATCACAGTGGTTCTTGAATATATGAAACTGAAATATCTTTTAACTATCAGAAACTGGAGATAGACATCTGTTGGTAAGCAAGCACGTAGTTTAAATCTCTCTGCTTTCTTACAGTTTCCGCCCCCCCCCCGCCCTGAGGTGATGTGAAAGGACAAATAATATAAAATAATTAATACAGTGGCTCAGCTCTGAGTGCTCTGTAATAGTGATTAAATACAACATTACTCGCTTCAAAAAAACCCTGGAGCTTTTAAGACCAACAGGTTTCCAATTGCCATGATACAATAAAATATGCTTTTATTCTATTAATTGTTTGAAAAAAATCTGGCTTTACTATTATCTGCATAGTTGAGGTCTGAGGTATTTTATACTGTTGAGAAGTTGTATTTTTTTCAGTCCTCCCTGTTTACCTTTGAACCAGTATAAGCTTTATGACAAATGAAGCCTATAAGTACCTAAATTTTACATCATCCCACATTTCTTAGTCAGATTTTTGCCCCCTCCTTAATTCTGTGCAATAAATACATAAGATAATAGTTAACAGGGTTTCAATGTACCGAAACACGACTTTTCACTTCCATGCATGTTTATTTGTAGGACAAAGAAAGGGCTTTGCAGCAGTTATGGTTGTCATTTGTAGTAGAGTCCAACCTTTTCTAACACAGTGAGTACCGTTATCTGTAGGACAAAACCTGATTTTTCTTAATTCAAGGTTGACATTGAAAGTTTTATAAGGAAAATAAAACAAAATAAAATCAATAACAGAATAGCTTTATTGGAGATGCATAGGGAAAGAATGATGCATTTTCTTTCAGAAATGTAAAAACTGAGGGATGTTCTGTGCAACTGTAAATTGCATTCTGGCCAGCTATATGCACCTAGACGACTTCCTTCATCTTCTTTCTAATAGCTTTACTTTAAAAATTTTGTGCGTGTATGTGTGCATTCTTACGTATGACATATATATATACTCTGGATCATCCCCTTCATTCCTTCATTTTAGTTCTTTAATACTGTTATTGGCGATGATTCCAATGTCTTCATGCCTAATATACTTCCAGTGTAAGTCTGCATCACCGTTTGAAAGCAGAATCTACCCATGCTCCAAGTTAAATGGAAATCACATATCTACATTAGCATGTTACTAAGCTTGAACCATGAATCAGAAAGATGTATTAGTTTAAACTTAATGTTGCACTATTACTAAAAGCTTAGTCAGCTTCAGCATAGGCAGAACTCACTTTCAACTTTCTCCAAAAGATTTTGTAGACATACCCTTCCACTTTTCTACTGCTGCTAAATTACACATAGTTATATTGCAGTTTTTCTATTTTTGTATCATATATGCAGTGTTATCATTTATTTATGTAACCAGAATCTCAGTTGACCATCTGAGTGATGTTGAAGCTACATTTAAATCACCATGATCTGTTATTTCTAGGTTTTCTTTTAAGGAAGCTGGTTGATGTGTAATGATAAGAAACAGGTGTGCACCTTGTTTCACCCTGAGATGGAGCTGTGATGCAGACTGGGACAAACACTATGTTTACAAGGTCAGAAACACTCAGGGTTTTATTAACAATACCATAGGCATAGTGACTCTATCTGTTTGATGATCAGATGATGAGGGGATTTTAATACCTTGATATATTGATGAAATTCTGATAATGTTAAAATTATTCTGATGTTATACCACATGATTCATATTTTTACTTTCAAATCCTATGGAACGGGAAATAAATTTTGAGATAACCCTTATTTCTTTGAAGGTTATAATAGGTCTATATTCTAACATGCACAAATGGGATGAATTAAAAAATATTTCTGCCGTGACACTCTTACTTGTTTCTAAATACAATTATATGAAAACTGAAGATTGTTAATTTTCAGACTGTCCATATGAACATATAGTTATATACTTTTACATTTATTAAAATTAATAAATAATGAAATTACTCTGGTTCCTGTAGATGTCTTCTAAGAGAATGAGAAATGTGAAGTTTCTGTAGAGAAATGCAAGAAGAGCATAACCTTACTCCTAGCACCAATAGTCAGTAATACAAAGAAAACAATTATCAGCTGCTGCTGCATACCAGTTTCAAAACTTCAGTGTTCTACTTTCTCAGATGTAGTTGTCATAGATTTCTAGCTTTTGTTTTACAATCTACATAATTCATGACAAAATGTTCCTGCACCTGGCTTTGTTAAACTTCCATGAGGTTCACACAGACCCCCCTTTTCAACCAATTCTTCACCCACCAAAGAGTCCACTCATCAAATCCATATTTCTCCAATGAAGAGAGAAGGATATTGTGAGTCACCACCTAAAAGACCTTATAGAAGTCCATATAGACAACATCTGTACCTCTTGCCTTCTTCACTGGTGTATTTACTCCAATGCAGAAGGAGTCTAGGTTGGTCATGCAGGACAGAAGCTATGCTGACTACCTCGAATCACCTCCCTGTCCTCCGTGTGCCTTAACATAGCTTCTAGGAGTTTCTCTTACGTGATCTTCCCAGGCACAGGGGTGAGGCTGACACATCAGTAGTTCCGAGAGTCCTCATTTCTACCCATCTTAAAAACAGGTGCACTGTTTCCCTTTTTCCAGTCACTGGGAACTTTACATGACTGCCATGAATTTTCAGATATCATGGGAAGTGGTTTGACAACTACATCACCCAATTCCTTCACAACTCCAGGGTGCATCTCACCAGGTCTCGTAAAATTCTTTAAGTTCAGGTTCCTCAGGTGGTCACAAACTTGATCTCCTACAGTGGGATGGGTTTCCTTTGTGATCCCTCCACTTGAAAGGCATGGGGAGAAGACTCAAAAAAGTTCTTGAGTACCTCAGCCTTCCTGTCTGTTGTTACCATTTGGTAGTCTTGCTCATCAAAGGGTCTAAGCTTTTTTTGACCTTTCTTTTCTGGCTGACATACTTGGAGTGAATATTATTTTTGGCCAATACTATTATTATTATAAATATTACTTTTCGTGCTATATTCAGCTCCTGCTGCACCTCAGCCTTCCTAACCCTATCCTTACACAACCAGGCAGCACCCCTAAACTCTTCCCAGGATACCTGTCCCTGATTCCTTACCTGTGCACTTTCTTGCAAGGGCAAGTTTTACCAGCAGGTCTCAATTCAGCTCTTGCTCTGCTTTCCTGACTTCTCACACTTGGGGATCAAGAACTCTTGTGCTCTATGGAAAATGTTTTTAAAGATCTGCTAACTCTTTTCTGCTCTCTTGTCCCTCAGATGAGTTTCCCAGGGGACCTATTGGCTAACTCATTGAAAAGCTGAAATTTTACTTTCCTAGAATCCAGGGTCCTGACTTTACTATTTGCCTTATCCATATCCCTCAGGACTGTGAACTCCACCAGTGCATGGCCACTGCAGCCCAGACTGCCTCCAATCTTGACATCACCAAGTAACTCACTTGCATTTGTGACTTTGAGGTCCAGTACTGCATCCTCTCTGGTGGGGCTGTCTGTTACCTGCTTAAGAAATTATCCTCAGTGCACTCCAGAGGTCTCATGCGTTGCTTACAGTTCACCGTGCTACTTTTCCCTCCTTCCTCACCTGTCCCTTCTCAATAGCCTGTAGCCATCAATAGCCACACTCCAGTCATGGGATTCATCCCGCCAAGTTTCAGTAATGACAACTAGGTCATAGCTTTCTGGCAGCAAGCTGGCTTCCAGTTCCTCCTGTTTGTTGCCTATGCTGCATGCATTGGTGTAGAGGCATATCAGCTGGGCTGTCGGCTGTGTTACCTTCTCAGAGGAAGACTCCTTAATTTCCTTTGGTGTTTCCTCTGGTGTTTCCTTCTCGGCTCCTCTTACACCAGGATCCCTCATTTCTTCTCTCTAAGACTTCAAGTGGGCTGCAGTGTAGCCAGAACATCTCAGAGGAACAGGCTGGAGGCCCTCACTTAGTACTCCAGCACTCTAACCTCGGAGTGCCATCTCACTTCTTGTCATGGGCAAGTCTCACATTGCCCCCGTCCCCCTTCAAGCCTATTTTAAAGCTCTGTCAATGAGTTCTGCTAGCTTGTGAGCAAAGACCCTTTTCAGAAAGGTGAACACCATCTGATGTCAGCAATCCCATTATCAAAAAACCCAGCATTTTTGCAGTGACCCTAGTTGTGCTGACCCTAGTCATGTATTAATAGACTGGGCACATCTATTCCTTCCAATATCACTGCCTGCAACTGGAAGGAGAGTGGAAAAAAT
This sequence comes from Thinocorus orbignyianus, assembly GCA_013400375.1. Taxonomy (NCBI): domain Eukaryota; kingdom Metazoa; phylum Chordata; class Aves; order Ciconiiformes; family Thinocoridae; genus Thinocorus; species Thinocorus orbignyianus. Next base: position 677,807 of record VXBW01008241.1, read on the forward strand.
AACCTCTGCTCTAGATTCCCTTACCACACATCCCAAATTCCTGAAGTCTCTTCAGATTGCCCTTGGGTTATGCACTGCAACTTCATCACCACCCACATGGAAGAGCAATAATGGGTAATAGTCCACGGGCTGTATTAAGTTAGCTATGGTACAGCCCTAGAATGCTAAGGGAGAAAGAATTTTCTTCAATGCTTTTGTTGTAAGAAAACACCAAGTATTACAATGTATTGAACTCACTACTGTATTTGCTTGTAGCTATTCAGTTCTCTTCAATTTCTTCCTTTGCTTACAATACAAATAGATACAAATGTTGTGTGTTCGTTTCCTCCTCAGGAGATCTATTTTAAAAATGGGTAAGAAAATAAATTGCATATAATTTTATATTTTGAGGAATGCACTTTTGACTGTTGAAAATATGAGTTAATGTATCATTTGAAACAACAAAAACCTGAGAGTTTACATACTGTTCTGAGCAGTGGGATATATTTTTCCTTCTAAAAAAAATGAGAGACTATGAATTTACACATAATTTATTTAAAATTTACGTAAATAAATTCTGGGACGAAGATTGTTACCTTTGACTTTTACAAAATCTCTAATACTCAGACTGAGAAATCTTCCCTTTGAAAATTTCAGGGGAATGTGTAATTATTCAAAAGGACTGAGTTTGAACAAATTGCCATTCCCTAATGGAACACCCATTCATAGAAGAAAATTTGATAAATTCTTTTAAGTGAAATATGCAAAATGAATAATTTGCGAATTATCTGTGAACATTATTCTGTTCATTCAGGTATGATTTAATCTTTCTGGTGTTTATACACATACATACATGGATGCATAAGTATTTTGAAGATTCTGTCAGAATGAAGGTTTAATAGCATGTATTGGTTTAATGCTACATTTCGAATAACTTGAGTTCACAGGGTGAAACAACAGGTTAACTGTAATTTCTGAAATTCAGAGTTGGCCAATTAAAGCAATATAGGTAAGGGAAAAAGTTTGATTGTCAAATGAAAGGCTTCATGATTAATAAGTCAGATAAGTGGTCACTTAGATCAGTTTTTTATTATTGGTTCTCTACTAGCAGAGTGATAAGACGTGTTTATAGGACATTTTACTCTAGTTTCATGTAAGGAGTCTATTAAAAGAGTGTTAAATGTACACAGTTCAATGGCAAGAAATTAATAGGTTAAGTTACGTGTGCCTAAACTCTGTTCTTGTCTGCAAGTACTACATCAAATGCTTTTTCTCAATGGGGCTAAAAGAAAGTGCCGTGTTTGTTCATGTTAGAGGACAAATCACTTTCAGAAGTCATATAATCATAGAACCATCTAGGTTGGAAGGAACATTTAAGATCATTGAGTCCAACCATCAGCTGCCAAAACCACCTCTAAACCATGTCCCTAAGCATCACATACACACATCTTTTAAAAACCTCCAGGGATGGTGATTCCACCACTTTCATGGACAGAATGTTCCAATGTTTTATAACCCTTTTGATGAAGAAATTTTTCCTGGTATCCAATCTAGATCTCCTATGGTGCAACTTGAGGCCATTTCCTCTTGTCTTATTACTTGGGAGAAGAGACCAACTCCCACCTCTCTACAATCTCCTTTCAAGTAGTTGTGAAGAGTGATAAGGTCTCCCCTGGACCTTCTTTTCTTCAGACTAAATAGCCTTAATTCCCCCAGCCGCTTCTCGTAAGATTTGTGCTCTAGACTCCTCACCATCTTTGTTGCTCTTCTCTGGATATGCTCTAGAATCTGAAATGATGCTACCTTTTACCAAAAAGCAAAAACCAAAGACAAATTAACGAAAGTTCCACTTGTTGGGCATGTTCTTTAACCAGTCAAAACTTACTTTCATTCAAAATACCTTTTCTAAATAAGGGTAATACCATGAGTTACTTTGGCAATAAATATTTTGAGGTACAACAAGTTGCCTTTTTAGTTTGCTTTTTTCAAGTAAAGTAATCACAGATGTGTTCCCAAGTACTTCAAAGATTTTCCAGTGATTAAAACAGTAATAACATCACCGAACACAAAATATGTTTTGGTTGATTGCTTCTTTGAAAATGTAGTGCATACTTGTCATGAATGACTATAAAAAGGCTAAACCTTCAGAAGCATATAACAGAAATATTGAACTTCTGTCATATGAAAGCAAGGTGAACAATATACTGGTACTTAGCACTTAGTCTGCAGTCTGTCTCCAATCTTACCTAATGTTTAACAACATAGCTAGAACGGGGGCTGTGGTTCTCCTTTAACAATATCACCAAAGTACTTCAGAAAATGTTCAGGGAAGCATGACATGCGTGTGTCCTTGTAGATTGACAGACTGTTGCTTATAACTGATTTCTTCCAGTTGTCTAAATATCTCCCAATGCTATAGATAACAAGTAGATCTTGGTAGGACAATGTATATAGGAAATTATTTTAATGCTAGATTTGTCACTGAGTAGCAATAGCAATATAAGTACATATTTTGAGATGCACATTTCTGAATGATGAAGGTATGAGTTACAGAATCGTCATTGTGAACAACATAAACCTGAAAATGCAGGCATTGTTCTGACCAGTAAGTTGTATTTTCCATTGAAAAAAATGAGTGACTACAAATTTGCATCTTGTTTATTTTCCATTTATGGAAATCTGTAAAAGAATGAAAAGGAACTTAGTACACATTGTGAATCTTTTTGTTGATTCACATCAGTCCCATAAAATAGCAATGGACACTGACAGATCTAGAGAAATAAACAAATAAATAATATAAATAATCAAATAAACAAGCATATTTACATTCATTAAATGTGAACTTGTTTTGCATAAATGATTTAAGTTATACTGGATCATTACTTTAAAATTCTAGGTAACAGGTAAGTTATTGAAGAAATATTTTAAAACTTAGAAATAAAACCAGGTTGTTTTATTTGTTTATTTGCTTGGGTTTTTGTCTTTCCAGGGAAGTCTTAGTAGATATCCTTACAAAAACTATGATGCAGATAATTTTCAGTTATAGAACTTTTTCCTTTTTCAGTCAGTATTGTTCAGTTCTATAGCTGATTATGAGATACAATTTCTTTTGATCATGAGATACGATTTCTTTTGAACGCTGATGCCTTAATATCTCTGGTCATTAAAGAGTCTGTGATATTTTTCATAAGAGCAAGCTCGTAAATTTTTATATTTTGATCAGAAACAACCTTAAGCAATTATATTTTAAAAGTTAAGATCTCCTATGGTTTTAACAATTTAGTATGCTGTGCATACCAAAATTTTTTCCTCATAGAGAAAGGGGATCATTAAAGTTAACTTCTCCAACAAAATAAAATAACTATCCTGTCCAATTGTGCAACTTCCTATTATTATCTGTCTGAAAATTTTACTCAGATTCACAGCTACTGTGGGTAATTTTGGGCTCTGCAATATAGGGAGATAAATATACTAAAATGTGTCCAAGTGAGGGCAGCAAACTTCATGAAAGGACTAGAGGCCATGACTTAAGAGGAGCAGCTGTGGATACTAGTTTTTTCACCTCTGAGAAGAGAAGACTGTGAGCTGATGTCATTGTTGCCTACAACTGCCTCATGAAGGGGAGCAGAGAGGGAGGTGCTGATTTCTGTTGTCTGGTGATCGGACACAAGAGAACAACTTAAAGCTGCATTAGGGAAAGTTCAGATAGGATACTGGGTGAAAGTTATTCACTGAGAGGGTAGTCAAGCATGGGAACAAGCTCCTCAGGGAAGCAGCTACGGCTCAGGCCTGTTGGTGTTCAAGAAGCATTTGGACAATTCTCTCAGATACATGGTTTAACTTTTAGGTTGCCCTGAACCTGAGTCAGGAGTTGGATTTGGTGTTTTATGTGGCTTCCTTCCAACTCAAGATATTCTATGAATCTAGAGGTAACTGTTGACTTATAAATCTCATATTAAATCCATTAATGGAAAACAAATTTTATGAAGAGTGAGTGATTGAAGAAGTTGGAACAGTTTAGTTTGAGGAAGAGCAGATTGAAGGGAGACCTCATCAGTCTCTGTGACTACTTGAAAGGACATTGCAGAGAGATTGGTGCTGGTCTCTTCTCACAGATAATTAGTGTTAGAACAAGAGTTAATGGCTTCAAGCTGCAACAGGGTAGGTTTAGACTGGACATTAGGAATAAAATCTTCACAGAAAGAGTGGTCAGGCACTGGAATAGACTACCCAGGGAGGTGGTTGAATGTGTTTAAGAGTCATTTAGATGTAGTTTTGGGGAATGTAATGTAGGGGAGAACTTTGTAGAGTGGGGTTGGTGGTTGGACTCAATGATCTTAAGTATCTTTTCCAACCTATGATTCTATAAAAAGAAATAAAATAAAAAAAGGATAAAAGAAAATAAATAAAAGCCAAAAACAAACAAAAAAACTCTCTATACTTCTTGATTTAGCTTTTTTCTTCATTATTTTGTCAAGATGGAATTTTATTTGCATGCCAAATATATTTAAAAATATACTATCTTAATTTACATGCATGATGCTCAAATATATGCATCCATTTAGTATGTGTGTTACCAACATGTATACTGTAAGCCACCTTTTATTTTCCAAAAATACAACCACAGAAATCTTCCTAGAGAATAAAATTATACTAGGATTTGGAATTTTTCTTTTCATGCTCTCAATTTCCTTATTAACTTATTGAGTCCTGAACATCTCTTGTACGCTAAAGAATAAAACTTCTGTATATGTAAGGGAAAACTGCCTATAATATTATCTTACAAAGAATCACTCCTATGAGTTGTCTACTGTAGTTATTTCATCTGTGAGTGGCTTATATTGTGTTTTGTGACTCTTTAAAATGTAAAATTTACTCTAAACATAAAATTCCATTATTGCATGTAATGTAACCATAATGACAAAGGCTAGAGTGTTCTATTAGGGTACAGCTGAAACAATGACAGTCTCTAAGGACTATTGGAAACCAATCCTTTTTCAAGATGATGGACATTCATGGGATCATGGCAAAATGGAACTGATCCAATGGGAAAAAATAAGTCTGCAATTAGGAGGTTCATAAGTTTATAGAGAAACTCTAGATTCAGATTTCACCTTGTATTTTTTTTTCAGTCTAGAACTATACCACTTAAGTGGTCAGTCATATACAAAGGACCACAGAAAAAGAGATTGACTTCAGTTATCTGACAGCAATCACCCTTCTCTGAGAGGTGGCGCTGTCACAAATTAAGCTGGCTAACAGTGGAGAGACTGAATGGAATCGGATATCAAGACACTTCAATCACAGAGCTATGCAATTTTATGAATCACATGATTTCACTGTTCTGTAAGAGACATGGCACAGTGCAGATGTAAGTTTCACAGACACAGGTAGAGACTCCAGCAATGCTGTGTGGAGCTCTGGACCAGGAACTGGGCTCCCCAGAGTTCTGTCCCCAAGTGACCCCAGGCATCATCAGTTACAGAATGGGGTAGAGGACACCTGATTTTTTTACTGTCTTGTTCATATTCGCTCACCACCTAAAAACTGACTGCCACTGATGCTCATAGCTTGCTCTTTTGGAAAGTTCTGGACATAAAAGTTTCCCACTGATTTATAGGCTGCTTATTCTTAAGGTATTATATTCTAATAACTTAACTACTCCTTCATCCCACAAGGTCAGTGATATTTAATATGCTAACTATTGTTAAATAGACCTACATGTTAACTGCTGTAAGTAGTTCAAGATTTTCTACTGATGAGAGGATTCATCCTTAATATCTCGAAGACTTTTGATTTTGGTTTGGTTTGGGTTTTTTTTTGGTATTTTTGTGGTGGTTTGTTTTTGTTTGGCTTTTTGTTTTTGTTTTGTTTTGTTTTGTTTTGTTTTGTTTCGTTTTGTTTTGCTAGTATCATTTGTTTCTTTGTCACAAACATATAGAAAGAGATTTGTAAGAACAAAGAGCTTTGATGTGATAGAAAAACTATAATCGCAGTACAATAAAACTGAATTCTGAAAATAGATAATAATTTATGTGTGTTGAATGCTACACATCTTTTAGAATGACCAGGTATATTTAGATATGAAATTCCACAAAGGATTTATCATTATTATTTGAGAAGTACTCTGCAAGTAAAAATAATATTTCTTTAATACAACAGAATTTAAGGAAAGAGAAAAAACAAAAATATCAGAGATCTTTCCATACTTTTGGAAAGAATAATTGTAAAAAGTTTTGGTGGGTTTTTTTGTTTGTTTGGTTTTTTTTTGTTTGTTTTTTTTTTTTACATAGACCTTGCATTAAATAAAGTATTCCAACAACTGGTTGTCATCTGGTTAAGAGACCCACAAAATGTTAACTACTGAATGTGCAATTTGGTAAGGATAAATTAAATAAACTTGAAAATCCTAATAATAAAATGGTAAAGGTGTATATTCTTTTAATCAGTACTTCAATTTAAACTCACTTTTTGTGATATTTCTGATGAGTCTGCACACCTTTCCAAATGTAGCAGACACTGTGGGTGAAAGAATGATTCAACTGCTATGATATACATCCATGAGAAAACTTCAAAACTGGATCCATGTATTCAAATGTTTAACCAGGCAAAAGGCATCAGCATCTATTTGAAGATTAGTTTAACTTACTTTCAGATCACTGATCAACTAAGATTTTTTGAAATCCAATTACTCTGCAATCTGATTATAAAACTTATCATTTATTTCAGGAACAATCAATATCTTGATGGTCATTTGGACAAACAGAGTAACTGTCATTTCAGAAATGAAGTATGAACTTCTTCAGCCTTCGTTTGTTTATGCTGCTAGCACAAATATCGTAATTGCAGTGATTTTGTCTTTGGATTCTGGCAACAAGGACTGAAGCTATTAGGAGAATTTAACGAGAGAAGTTTTCATTCCTTTTGCCATTACACTGGCCTTGACAGTAATAGCTATAATTATGTGTAATTATGTTCTGAAGATTCTGATACATAAATTCAAGAAGAATTTAGGAAGAAGTGTCTCTTATAGGTGTTATGAAAGAGAAAAGCAGAAATCATTATTTGAGATTATGATGTGAAAGGATAAGATGTGCTATAGAAGTGAAGAAATGACACAATACAGTCTGAGACAGTGAATTTTACAGAACCTCATAAAATACAAGTTTAGTTCTACCCACATGTAATTAATTAAGAGATCCCTATTAATAAATATTCCTTTATGGAAAGACTTCAGGATAGCCCTTAATAAATATTTCATCTTACAAGTGCACAAATAGCAGTCAAATAGCAGTATATAGTGTCAAATAGCAGTATAGAAAATCAACTTTGCTATCTTTAGCAAATTTCCCTAACACTCTTCAAAATAGACAGAGTAGTAAAAGCCAGATTCAGAGGCAAGTAACAGCTGTCTACATCATATCCAGAACATTAAAGAATTTTAAAAGTTGTGGGGTTTTTAAATATTAACTTTTCCACTAACAAGCATTTTATATCTTTTGCTGTATCTTCAAAATATCAGTGAAAAATTCTATATCGTAGCAAGTTCCTTAGAATCTAATATCAAGGCTGGTTGATCAAAGTGCCACTGTGACCCATGGATCATAATAAATCGCCAGAGACAGAAAAATTTCTAAGGTTTTTTTTCAAAAAGCCCTTCATACCTCAAACTAAACCAATAATTCTATGAGATAATTTGTTTTGAAAGAAAATTAATGTGTTATTTCCTAAAACAAGCTTTCAAGGAATAATATTGGACTTTAGGAAATCATCTAATCCTTTAGAGCTCTTTTGGCAAAATCAATAAATCATTCCTAGCATTTTTTCCTCTACACATTCTGTAAGACCCCAGACCACTGATCAAATATATGTGCTTGATCTTGCTGTTTAAAAGATATTTGTAATTTCTAACATGAATTGCCTTGCTTCATCTCAAACTGATTCCTTTTTTGTACTGTTCAGCACATATATGGAAAATAAATTGTTTCTTCCTCTTTGCAGCAGCCCTTTAGAGATCTGAAATTTGCTTCTATTTTCCTCCTAGATCTTCTTTTCTCTAAACTGATTGACATGGATTCATTCAACCACTTTTCATTTTATAAAATTTTTATTCATTGATGGTGCCCTTTTTTAATCCCATTCCAGTCACCTGTATCTGTCCAGAAGTGCAAAGTTAGACATAATAATCTGGATCAGGCCTGCTGAAGCCAGATTGTGGGAGGCTATTTCATGGGGCTTTATACTGTTGGGGTTTTTTGTTTATTTTTGTTTGGATTTGGTTTTTTTTTGTTTGTTTGTTTGTTTGGGGGGTTTCTGTGTTTTGTTTTCTTTTTCTTTAATGAAAGTAAAATAATACTATAGATATAAAGATTTTTTTGAGACTTAAAAAAAAATGCTGTTGCATTCAGCAGTTACGATACGTTGCAATTTAAGAAGTCCTTTTGTGGGTCACCATATAAAATTTCACTATCAGCACATACTCCACAGAAAATGGACTTGTGGGAACACCATGTGTTTGAGATTGTATAAGCTTCTCCTCAATGAGAATATTCAAAAGGCTGATAGCTAAATAGACTTCAGATGTACTTAATTTGAAAACATACTCAGGCAAACAATGAAGACATTAAGATTATTGCCCCAAATTTCAATAAAGTCTTTGCTTTTAAGAGTTTGTGTGACCAGATATTATAATAATATCCATGAATATAGATTTTTTTTTTGTTTGTTTGTTTGGTTTTTTTTTTGTTCCTCGTCTAAGCTGAAACAGTGATTTCAGAGGAAACAATGAGTAAGCATTTGTGAGATGGAGGTAAGAGTGAGGCTTTCAAAGTAAGGACATAGCTGTTGTTTCACTACTGAAGAGAAAGGGATACAAAAGTATGCAAAGATAATTTTGACATGGGAAAGTGACATGCTCAGAATATTGCCTTAAGACTATTATTCTGGATAGATAGTGGTTAGACAAGATAATGTGAATGTAACAATAACCTTAGCAAGTTAGAAAAGAGCAAAAGTTGTAAAGCTTAATATCAGACAATCTTCACTACGTACTTAAATCCACCACAAGTCAAAACCATCACCCAGTTTGCACATCCAAGTCTCATATAAGGCTATGGTTTTGTCTACATTGATTAAGAATTAAAAAACCCCACAAAAACAACAACAACAAATCATACAGGTGTGGTTCTGTCAGAGAAGTGTTAAAATCTTAGACTGTTCAGAAGTCTGTTGTTCAATATTTGAAATAAGTTGTCAGAGAAGCTTACATATCAATTTGAGCAAAAATAGCCTATGCTGAGGAGAGAGATTTGCAAGTCACGCACACAATTTTGTGGATGAAATTAATTAGAATTGAGTAAGGAATGACAAGGCCTAAAGACAAAATTAAAAATAAAAACACTAGTAATACTAAGGAAAGAAATTAGAAGAATTATAAAATGTGATCCTGGAAAAGTGAATAAAGAGAGAATCAGAATGAGGAAACAAAGATTATGAAGTAATGAATAATGGAAATTAAAGGGGAGTACAGTTTCTAGATTTACAAAACTATTTCATAGTTTGAATAAGATGAAGATGTCATGTTTCTGGAATTTGACCAAAAAGAATTAATGAAAGGTTTGATGCAACAGCTGAGAAGTAGGAGAAGTCATATGGGACTGTCCAGGATGATATTAGAAGAGAAACTGCACAAAAACTATGCACAACACTTTCAATTATCTTACAATTGAAAGGGAAATGTGACAGTATTTGCAATTTTAAACATGCTTGAACAAATGCGATCATCAATCCTTATCTTTTCAAGATGATAAAATCCTTCTGTTGTCAAAGAAAAGAGCCTAAAGCAAAATTGTGAGCAAGCAGAAAAGGGAAAAGACACAGGGCATGAAGATTCACTTGCAAGGAAGAGATATATGACAGAAAGGGAGAAAGTCCAACTGTATTACATAAATTATTTCTTGGAAGGGATCTCCAAGACAATGTAATTAGAGAACTGGGTGCAGAAGGAAGTGAAAGATTAAGAAGTTAAGGATGAGAAAAGGCAGCAGGCATAGCAAGTGTGAAATATGAGTAACCTGAAGAAGTATACTTGCCAATGAGAAAACTGAAGGGAGAGAAAAATATTTGTGCATTTTCTGCTTGGTCTTCAGGGATAACTCACTTAAAACATGAGATTTATTTGGTCTCATGGAGTGAAAGCTAAGGGGGAGAACTTACTGCTTTCTGCAACCACTTGATGGGAAGATATAGTGACGGGTGAGTCAGGGTCTTCTGAGAGATACATAGTAATAGTTGTGCCAACAGGCATAATTTACAAAAAGGGTATCAATTTGATATAGGAGTTATTTATTTATTTACTTATTTATTGCTTGAACAGATTACCCAGAGATGATGTAGACATTCAGGCCCTGGTGATGCTTAAACCTCCACTGGACAGGGCCCTAAGTTATATCTTCCATGTTGGCTCTGCAAGACATAGGTCCATCCAACCCAAATAATTTTATGGTTTTAAGAAGTAAACCAATCTACCCATGAGTTTTTTAGCAGATATTCTAAAAAAGACGTGAAACAAGCAGGTACTGCAAATAAGTTATAGCATATATCTTGCCATAGAAAATAAATTTTGATTGCATTTGAAAATCAAGAGAGAGTGGAGAGAACCAACTAATATATTCAAATAAGGAGAAATGAAGAAGGATGAAAGTTTAAATTTACTCATATTGAAGAATCAGAATCCACAAATGATGAGAATTGTTTGAAAGGGTATTGATGTGCCTTTTTGAAAGGGCAAAATCAAAGAAAACTTGAAGTCAACAGTTGAGAAAACAGAAGTGCCTAGAAGAATTCTCGTCATTTGAAAAAACTTTTGGTGAATGGAAGTTTTAATATAACTGTAGCAGTGATAGTAGCTGTGGTGATTTGAACTTGTCTGGACATCAGGTGCCCACTAAACCATTCTATCACTCCCCCTCCTCAGCTGGTCAGGGGAGAGAAAATGCAATGGAAGGTATGTGGGTTGAGATAAGGATGGGAAGATCGCTCACTTGACCATTATGGTCAAAACAGTCTTGACTCGGGGAAAGAAATTTAATTTATTGCAAATCAAATCAGAGTAAGGTAATGAGAAATAAAAAGAAATCTTAAACCCCCTTCCTTTACTCCTAGTCTCAACTTTACTCCTGAGTTCTCTACTTCTTTTCACTGAGCAGCACAGGGGGACAGGAAAGGGGGTTGTGGTCATTTCATCATGTTCTCTTTCCTGGTTCTTCGTCCTCACACTCTTCCCCTGCTACAGTTTGGGGTCCCTCCCATGGGAGATAGTCCTCCATAAACCTCTCCAGTGTGGGTCAATTTTCACAGGCTACAGGTCTACACAGACTGCTCCAGCATGGGTTCTTTCATTGGGTGCAGTCTTTCAGGAATGGACTGCTCCAGCGTGAGTCCATCATGATGTCACAGGTCCTGTCAGAAGACTTACCCCAGCACGGGCATGTCTCCATGGGGTCACAGGTTGTGCCAGGAGCCTGCTCCAACACAGGTTTCTAACAGGTCACAGCTTCCTTCAGGGCACATCCACCTGCTCCACCATAGGAATCTGTTTCTCTCCCCGCTTCCTTAAATATGTTATCACAGACATGCCACCACCATCACCGGTGGGCTTAGCTTTTGCCAGCAGTGGGTTAGTCTTACAGTTCACTGACATTACTTCTATCAGACACGGGGGAAGTTTCTGGCATCTTCTCACAGAAGCCATCCCTAGAGCCCCCCCCCGCACCAAAATCTTACCACACAAACACAATACAGTAGCAAGAAGATAATATAAAGGTTGATGAATGATTTTCAAGTCAAATTTATTTCTGAATATTTTAAAGGGGATGTTGAGAGATAGTGAAGGTTTCAAAATAAGAAGAAGGTACATAGATTTCAGGTAGATATACCATGTATTTTGTTATGAAAAATTAAACTTCCTGAATATTTTCAGTCATTAATCTCAGATGACTGGTCTTTTAAAATGCTGAACAAAGAAATAAAATAGAAAATTAATATATACGAACATATTTACCATAAAAATACATATTACAATGGTCCTTGTGGCAACGAACTCCAACAGATCTCTCTAGATCATATTCACAAGACGAGATCTCCTTACATATTTTACTGCTGCTATTTGTTTTCCTAACAACTGAGTAGGAGTTTCAAATCTCTCCTTTCTGTCCCCTGATTTCTTCACTGTTACTTTGTCTGCCACCATACTCCCTTATTTATATACTAATTCCGTACTCTCTGTCTTCCAACAATTCTCAGCTTTCCCCTTTACCTCTTTAATAATTTCCCCAAAACAAGAGAAGAAAGCAAAGTGAGGAAACTCTTGCAGAATGATGGCAATAAGACCAGTCTCCCTCTTTCCTACTCTTTTTCTGCTACTGGCATTTGATATCAGTTTAAACTCTTAGCTTACTGACCTGTTGAATAATTGGGCTTTCAGATTTTTAAGTTCCCTTAAGTTACCTACTCAGTACTGGTTAATTATAACTGATTCATTCCTATATGAGAAAAATACATAAGTCATGCATACATACACAATTATTTAAATATTGTTCTATTCTTGTTTTCCTTGTTTTTCCTTGGTAGGAATAACTTAGACTGATGAATAGAATGTGTGCATTTCCAGGAGGCATTTTCTGTAAGAGCACAAGGGAAAAAAAAGAACAACCCCACAGTGTCAGTAAAATATTTACTGACTCAAGAGATACTTGCAAGTTATTCATGGCATAAGGCACTTGAAATGCTGTAGAGTAAATGAGAGCCTCAGAGTCTTAATTGCATATGTTAAAATGTCTCTGGAAATCCACCTCAAATGAACACTGTCCTAATTAGGATGCATTTTATCTTACACTACCAGATTCCCTCTAAATACTGGTAAGATTCTGTAAGTGAGATAGCAACAGCTTATACTTGAAAAAAAAAAAAATCTATCATGTGAAGATTTTAATCTTGTGCAATCAGATTTGATTACAAATTAGTAGCTTCTCATTACACTTAGTTGAACTTGTTGATATTGTTTCATAGTGGGCTAATCAATTAGCAATTAGAAAATAAAGATTTAATTCTGTAAATGCTCATCAGAACAATATGAATTTTTAGAAAAGATCATTTACATGTTTCAGATTATATTTTTATTTTAAGAAATATAAAGATGCTATAATACATATGAGATTGATTACGTCAGAGATACAAAATAATACAATTGTATCTTATAAAAATTGTTAATTATAATATTTATGTTACACTTTAATAACAGAGATGAAGTTAAACTTCCTTTTTAATTTTTTTAACTGCTTTTACTAGCATTTTACCACTTGCATGAAAAGTTTCATACAGGGATTTTGAAATTTGTCTTTGAAAATTTCCTCTTGATATTATTTTCTCACAACTAATGTTATTCTTAAGTGAATGGGTGTACCTAGCAGAGCCAGAACTCAAGAATCTTACTTCAAGGGGAAGAAATGACAAGACAGTTTTGCTAACAGAAGTGATTCACTGCCCCCTGAATATTTCAGCAAAATATCGTCTCACGGTATCCTTCTGGACAAGGCGTGCAACTCTGTGATGAGCAGGCTCATTATGCACTGGGAGAAGAACTGGCTGAAGGGCGGGGCTCAATGAGTTGTAGTGAACGGGTCTAGACCTGGCTGGTGATGGGTCACCTGCAGTGTTCCTCAGGGTTTATGTCTAGAGCCAGTTCTGTTCAGTATATTTATCAATGATCTGGATGTAGGAGTTGAATGCACCATTAGCAAGTTTCCTGATGATAGGTGCTTGAGGGACATAACAGATTGAAGCACTGGCTATGATTAATGGGATGAAATTTAAAAAGTCCAAATGTCGTATTCTGCACCGGGGATGCAATAACACCAGTCACTAGTATGAAATGGGAAAGGACTGGCTGGAAAGCAGCCCTGCAGAAAGGAGTCTGAGGGTGTTGGTTGACAATAGGCTCAACACGAGTCATCACTGTGCCCTGACAGCAAAGAGGGTTAACTTCACACTGGGGTGCATCAAACAGCATAACCAGCTGATCAAAGGAGGTGATTAGCATGCTGTATTCAGTGCTGGTATGGCCTCACCTTGAACACTGTATGCAGTTCTGGGCCCCACAATTTAAGAAGGATATAAATGTAATGGATTATTAAAAAGATCATTCATTTTCTTTTAATTTTGTTCAGGAAATCAACTACGTTAGAAAGGTTTACAGTGCCTCATTCACAGTCATTTGAGATACATCCTGCTGATGTCTCTGATGTTTCCAGCTTGAAATAAAAATAAACCCTACCATTCTCAAATAGCAACGCACTTATAATAGTCTTGTTTAATTTCATCAGTATTTACTGATGGTTTCATGCACGTAAGTTTCAAATAGCAAAAATTATATTTCATTTTTCTACTTTTACCTTAGTCTATTGGAGGTTTTGGTATCCCAGTTTATGATGTACTATGTTTGCACTCTGGAAAAATCTAATAAAGAAAAATAAATTTATCTTTTCTTCTTTGTACTAAGGATAAATGTCTACTTAGTAGGATTCTGCAGGTTGTGGTTAATATATGGAAATTAAATTTTCCTGGTTAGCCAGGGGATATATCAGGGATACTGACAACACTGTGAAATCTTTCTGTACAGTGCTGCTTTCTTCAATATTAAATTCAACTGCCATTGAAAAATCCCACTAATCCCAGTAGCCTTGAATAAAGTAAACAAGTGAACAAAAAATCCCAGTAACAATAATGTGCTAGTGGTTGTGGTTTGTAAATATATGTAAATGGCTCAGGCATTATATATCATCTCACATTTTTTTATGTACACAGAAATAGATGTCTCATGATAGGATTCTATTTCCAGCATATATCTGTATACGCATAAACTTACAAATGTAAGTTCCCCTATAGACATAATATATATTCTTTCTGACTTTTATTAGTATCTGGTACTGTGGAATCCAAAAGTGTATGAAAAGAATCAGACAATGAGATAATTTCCCAAGTGATGTTAATACTAATATGATTTTCAAGAGATAATGAGTTTCACATATAGAAAATCAGGAGAGTTCTTAAAGTCTGATGTTAACCTAAAGAGATTTTTTCCCTCAATAAACCCAACATTTAACAGAGAAATACTGGTTGTTTCAGGAGGCGATTCATAGGAAGGTAGTCTGAACATTTTCCCTTTCAGCTCTGGGTAAGCTTGTATGGTCTTATTTACTACAGAAGGAATTTAGGAAATTATGTTCACTAGACAGATTGGCTAGAATGTCTTTAAATCACAGTGTATAAGAACCTGTATGCAAAACATAAAAATATCTTTGGAAATAGAGATGGTATATAAGAAATTCGTTAGAGCAAAAGAAAAGATGCATGAAGAAGGGTAGAATATGAAAGTCTTTGAAGACAAAAAAAAAACCCTGTTATTGCAATAAAATGAAATTTGCAATTTGAATTTTGAGTTAGAGCTACGAAACACAATCTACGAAATAAAAATATTGTAAAAAGTGGAATAACCTAATCCTTTCAAAGCAACTTCAGAAAAACATTTTGCAGCATATATAAAAGCCAAGAACTCGGCAGGAATTTTTTTGCATACGTTGCAGACATCTACCTTTAGATGTCCAGATTTGATCTTTTAATGTGTTGTACATCAGCTGATGTCTGATACCAATCAGGCTAGCTGGAAACAACTTCAGTTCACTTGACTGCTGATTCCTACAGGAGGTGGTGGCAGTGGAATATCTGTATGGAGAACAAATTTCTGTTCCAGTTTAACACGTCACTTCTGAGTACAAATAGGGTGACACAAAATATTGCCTGAGATGTGACTTCATACAGTTATATAATATTTGAGCAGACCATTTGTAGCATTCTTTCATATCAAGTTTTGTGTAAATACTTTGGGATGTTCAGCCTCACTCTCTCACACTGTTATTTGGTAGCAGAGACATTGCTTGAGTTTGCTTAGTTACTTTTCTCTCCACTTACTTGTTTGCTCTTTAGTTACACTCTGAACTGAACTTTTAACATGGAGATATCAATCAAACTGCCAAAGTTATAAAATGTATTGTATTCTTAATGAAATTTTGATTAGTACTGACTTTTCAACTTTAACTAAATATTTGATACTACGTCCTACTATATGCCCATGTATATTAGTGCAGTAATTCACTTATATCATTAAATGAGACCTCTGATCTGTCTGAGAATAGGTTAAATATAATAATAATCCTATTTAAAGCTGTAATACATAATTCAACTTTTACTCAGCTGTCAAGTAATTTCAATTGAAGGACACATACATATATCATAAGTAGATCTATTTTCTAGATTAGCTAGCTTAAGTTGGCACGTCTTCTTAAAATCAAATTCTTTTTTTTTACTTTTGAGGATTTTTTATGGTCATCTAATGGAATTGTTAGACTTGGAAGTAACCTTAAAAATCATTTGGTTCCAATATCCCTGCCATAGTCAGGGACACTTTCAACTATTCCAGATTACTCAAAAGCCCATCTAACCCGGCCTTGAACACCTCCAAGGATGAATCATCCACAGCTTCTCTGGGCAGCCTTTACCAGTGTCTCTCCACCCTCACAGTAAAGAACATATTTCTATATCTAGTCTAAATATACCCTCCTTCAATTTAAAAACTTTTTTTAAGAAGAACACCTGCCAATTACTTTAAAGAACTTTAATATTAGTATTGTTACACTTACTGAAATCAAAAGATTATTCACAGACTTTGCAGGATGACAGCTTATACAAAATACCTGTTCACATTTAAGTGGAAATATGAAATACTTGTTCACAATGGAGATTGCTTCTTTACTTAAATGAATACTTCCACTGAAGGTTTTAAGTGTATTTATGTAAATTGGCGTTCGACAAAACAAGCATAAGATCCACAGTCAGGATGTAAATAATCCTCAGAAAACATGGTTGTCAGGTTGGCAGTAAACTATTCTTTTCCACACTTCTTAGGAAGGTAGAAAACAATCTGGTTAAGTTAAGGGAATTTCTCTTAGTTATGGAGAGTCAGCTTATGAAACAAAAGTAAAATTTTTAACTTGCCTGTTTAGTATGTCTTAGAGTTGTACTAGAAGATACAGCAGAGGTGGTTCCAGCAATTAGTAAAATATAGTTCCCCTATACAGTGGAACTATCTTCCATTGTAGATCAGTGATCACAGATATACTATAAATTAAAGGACCATTATTGAAATTCAATGTAGATAATTGTGTCATGCCAACAGAATGTCAGATTCCATCACGAAAGGAAGGGTACGTGGAAAATATATATCATTGTAAGAATAATAATAAAAATTAATAGTACAGTGGCCCAAACTGTAAATGGACTCACTGAATGTGTAAAAATACAACATACCTATTATTTTTACTTTTACTTTACATAAAGGAAAAGAAAATGAAACCCAGTCTGCAAACATGAAAGAAATTACAACTATTATCTTATGGATGGAGGTTTTGTGATGCTTCCTAGACTTCAGTGTCTAGGATAATATTAGATCAAAATGAACTCTTTCTGCGAGTTATTTTCATGAAAATTTAGGACCTGAATTATCCTGAAATCTCTATCAAATTTGACTGAGCTTAACTAGTGTATTTGACCATTGTTATGCATAGAACAGAAAGAAAGAAGAGCATACACACAGGCAAATATATAACACTTGAATAAATCTTATTTTCACATGAAACCCATCTAAAATGCATCCCAGCCTGTGAATAAGCTAATAGAACCAGAACCACAGCATAACTACAATGTTAAAATGTCATTCAGACAGGTAGAAGCTGATAAGCCACAGTATTTTTATAACATAAAAAAGACACATCTCAGTGATGTCACCAACTGTTACCTGCTTGGTCAATAAGGCTGACTCAAAAAAGAGAAAAAAGCTTTAAAAAATTATTGACAATTTTGAAATATTCTAGGATAAGAAATTTGCCAGCATAGTCTTTATTAGTGAATATACTGTATGAAATTAATCCATTATGTGCCCCAATGAAAAATATCAATCAGTCAGACAGTCAGACAGTCTATCTAGCTTTCACTGTCTCATTTCTCAAGTGATAACTCTTGTCTGTGGTCACAGACTCACATACTTTGTTTCACATCATCTATGTTTGGTTTAAGAGCCCTTTGCGTTGTACCTCTGCACAATAAAAATTTGCTTGTATTCACACTCCAGAGTAAAACAAATATTTTGCCTGATTTATTGCTTCAGTTCTATCATACTTAAAAGTGGAAGGAGGAAGATATTCAGATGAATGTGTAACAGTTAATATTAATGGCTTTAAGATAAAGACTAGTTTCTTCTTAAATCAGAGAATTTGGAGAAAAAGAAAATTAGTAAATTTGCTTTATCCTGTACTGCTAAGTATATGTAACTATATTCTGTATTATAAATTATGTTTTAATTTTTAGTCATCGCCATGTGCATCTCAGCCTGTGATAAATAAAGACACATGCTAGCTAAATTAAATTTAGCACAAGCTACATTCTAGAAATAATGTATTTTTATTGAAGTTTAATGCAATATTACTTTGCAGTTCAAACAGGAATCCTTCAGATTTCATTCTCTCCTTTTGTTTGATTGTACATAGAAAGGAATACCCACAATGCACTGTGCATTGGGGAATATTACTTTACATATTTTTGAAGTGGATTTCTCACAAACTTTTTTTTTATAAAAGTAAAAGGAAAAGAATATTATTAAATGTCATAGAAATAGCCTGAGTTTTAATTTCCAGTCATGGACCCAATTTGGTCTATATTATCATACTGAAGATAGAGAATAATAAACTAAAATTGCCTCATCATACTCTTCCTGGTAATCTTCACTAATGTAGGCTATTTTGTCTGATTTAATAAACAGAAGTTAATATTACCCATTTAAAAATCTTATAGGAGCTAAAAATGGACATATATGTTCCTGACTCCTATACCTAATTGTTATTAATTTCTTTTGGCTTTAGCTGTTAGAAATTATTAGTTACATAAAAAATAAAAACACAAATAAAAGCATGAGGAAATAAAAAGTGGTAGCTTCAATAATATACAAAAAATACTTTGATGACCTGAACAAATAATTTATATTTAGAACTAAATTAAGTGTAACATTTTAGGTAAATATTTTGCATATTCTCCTATTCAGATCAAATTCTTCAGGAGACTTTTAGAGCACTGATTTTAGATAAGCCGAGGAGGGGGAATTAAATTATTAAAAGCATATCTGTTCCAAACATTAACATAATATAACTATTAAGTTATTAGTTCTTCCAAGCACAAAATTTCATTTGTTATGTTATGGCACTGAATGTAGGTGAGGAGGTTTTGGTAGCAGGAGGGCATAGGGGTGGCATCCGTGAGGAGAGGTCAGCGCTTCCCTATGCTGGAAGCAAATGGTTCCACCTGGCTCCAATGGACACACCACAGGGTGTGGAACCACACACTCTGGTTCGCTGAGCCCCTCAGTCAACATGGTGGTACCTTGGGAAGCAGAGATTTTGTTGCAGCCCTTAGGAGAAAGACCACAGTGGAGCATGTATTTCCCTGCCGCCCACAGAGCCGTCTTTCCTAGAATACTGTATGCCATGGAGACAACCCACACTGGAGCAGGGGAAAAGCGTGAGAAGTGGCAGAGAAGCGCTGTTATGGACTGACTACAATCCCCAATTCCCCATCCTCCTGCACTGCTCAGGGGGAAGGAGGAGATTAGAGGTTCCCCTAGGTTAAATCTCTTATGCCCATGATGATACGTGGTAAGTGATCTCTGTTCTTATTTTGACCCACAAGCTTTTTCATCATATTTTTGCCTGTCCTCCTGAAGAAGGGGAATGAGAGCAGCAGGGCAGATGTCTGGTAATCAGTAAAGGCTGGCTGACCACAGTTATCTTAGAAGAGAAAATACCTTCAGAACGAGAATTTATTTTCTAACAAAATTCAAACTTTAGATATCAGACAAAATATATTCTACAATAGAATGTTTGAAAGTCTGATGAAAACCTCAGGTCAAAAGACAAAATAACATTTACTTAGAAGAGGTAATATTTTGTTTTATTTTTGCTTGAATATCAGTCAGATGAGAAATTGCCAATATTTTAAGATCAAAGAATTCTTGAATGACATTACCTCAAAAAACTTGCAAAGGGAAATTTTTTGTTTTGATAATTTTTATTTCAACATTTGTACATTTTTAAAGCTTTTTTTTCCTATTTTTTTTTTCACTTAGAAATGTATACAAATACTGCATTTCACAAACCATACTGAAAATAATGGCATTACAGGGCAATTAAAAGCTGTTTTGCTGTGGAAACCATGGAGCGTTTGAAAAAGAACTTCTTAAATATTGAGAGCCCTTCCGATCTTAAAGGCTTCATCCCAATGGTTTTACTGGCTCTCAATTTCATTTGAATTACCACAGGACTTTCAGGGGACTAAGAAATAAGGTACTATTCAGTTTGAAAAAAACGACATCAGAATCTATCCTCAAAAGAGTTCCAGAACCTCTATATCACATTTCTGATTTAGTTTCAAAGAACACCACTCTGAAGTACATGAACTTCCATAGATTATCTCAGCTTCACATTACTGAAAGACGAACTACATTTCTTCATTACTTCTTTCATTTTTCAGACAGATTTTTCTCCCATGAATTAGTGCTTGAAATCTTCTGGGTGCTTTGACATTTTCTTTCCTTCACGAACTCACAGAGTTCACTTATCTCAAGCTAATACTTCTGATGCTCTCTGCAGTTCTTATTTAAAAAAATAAAAAAACCCAAACAAACAAAAAAAAAGAAACAATGGTACCATACTACATAAACAAAGATCATTACAGACTTCAAATAACTACCCAGGACATACTATAGCTTGAAATACATATCCTGGTGTGGCATGATATATGATTCAGTATGACTCAGGATAGCCGGCTTAAAAAATACCATAGTTGATCCACTTTTATTAATATATTTCAATATATATATCTGTCAGAGTTTTGGTCATTTTATTTTTTTTAACAAAAAGGCTCTGATGTGCAAATGTATGGAATAATATTTTAAGCAGCAATGGAGAAATGTCACAGCTTGCTGAACTTCAGGAAGCTCTAGTAATTTGTTAAAAGGGATGTACCTGGTATATATTTTCAAGCAAGAATTAAGTTAGTGTCAGAACAGCTTTTTAGAATGGAGTCTGACAGTCTCTTACAAACCTTTGACTACTGCAAAGTAATATTTTTAATCAATACCTAATCAGAAATATATATACTCAAAATAAAATTAAAACATTTAACTAGATTTTAATAGCAGTGATCAAGACCCATTTAATGGGGGTTTATGTCATTCCATAAACTACAGGTAACTTGGGAATCAGGCCCCAAAGCAGGAGAAAAGCATAAGCTTGCAAGTGGTTTCTGTATGCAAACCAACTTAAAATTCTGGAACTGTAAAACAGAAGTGAGTCCTGGAAAGTGACTTCTCACTGGATTGACAACAGCTCCGAGGAGAAGGACTTCTGGGTGTTGGTGGATGAGAAGGTCAACATGAGCCTGCAATGTGTTTGCAGTCCAGAAAGCCAACCACAGCCTGGACTGCACCAAAATATGCACAACCAGCAGGGTGAGGGAGGTGAGACCCCACCTGGAGTACTGCATCCAGCTCTGAGGCTCCCATCGTAAGAATGACATTGATCTGTTGGGGGGGGTTCAGAGGAGAGCCACAAAGATAATCAGAGGGTTGAAGCATCTCCCTTATGAGAACAGGCTGAGACAGCTGGGCCTGTTTAGCCTGGAGAAGAGAAGGCTCCAGGGAGACTTTAGAGCAGGCTATAGGGCAGCCTTCCAGTACTTAAAGAGAGCCTACAGGAAAGATGGGGAGGGACTATTATGAGACAGTGTAGTGACAGGATGAAAGGTAATGGTTTTAAACTAAAAGGGGGGAAATATAGATTAGATGTTAGGAAGAAATTCTTTACTATGAGGGTGGTGAGGCACTGGAACAGGTTGCCCAGAGAAGCTGGGAATGCCTCATCCCTGGAAGTGTTTAAGGCCAGGCTGGATGGGGCTTTGAGCAGCCTGGTATAGTGGAAGGTGTCCCTGCTCATGGCAGGGGGGTTGGAACTTGATGATCTCTAAGGTCCCTTCCAACTCTATCCATTGTATGATTCTATGATATGTACAAAGATACCACAGTCAAGACAAAAGAAGAAAAGAGATCTGTTAGAGCTTGACAGTCTGCACTGAGAATTGAATTAAAATATGTAATACACATAAAAGTTATTGAATACAAAGAGAATGTTGAACTCAATTGACTTCTTGCATTTGGTGTCTGAGGTTTCACTTGGCTCATCTTAATTTTTTTTTTTCATATATGTGAGATTAGAATCAAACTTTAAAATGTAATCTTGTCTGAGCTAGCTAAATGGCTGAAAAGATGATAATAGAAGTATTGGGAGAGTTGATGTAATACTGAAACCTCGTTATACTGAACTGTAGCCATAAACTAATCCAGACATTTATGTACATATATATGTGTGTGTGTGTGTTTTAGATATAGGGTTCAGTTTCCCAAACAGGTGTTGTGAAATATTTCCTTACGTTTTGTTGCACAAGTAGTTGGGATGATTTCTTTCTTTTTTCTGTTAGAAAGCACTGTTTAAATTTGAATCCTAAGCATTTGTGGCATTTACCCTCAAAGTGCACAAGTTTGAAAACTGGGCCAATCTATATTGTCCATTTCATGTTTTATCACAGCATAAAATTTATGTCAGGGGATTTAGGAAAGAAAGATAGCAGTCAAGTTTTAAATTATGTGTAATCTCATGCAAAGGAAGGAGTTGGTTTAATGGATAATGTACCATACTCTGTGGCACAGTGTTCTTCTGGTAAATGAGTGTTCTAACAAGTTTTGCTCATTCCAGATCTATTTTCTTAGCATGCGCTCTGAAAAACAAGGGAATTATACTCTGCAGCTAAAGACATTGCTTGCTTGTAGACAATAATAAAATACTCTATAGTGCTTTAGTGTATTCAAGTTTAATGTTCTCCCACTGCAATTCAATACAGTACCGCAGGAGTTGTTAAAATAAGAATTGCTCCTGAATACCTAAAACTCATACAGTTTTCTATCATTTTTATACTCAGTTAAGTATAAAAATGGTTAGAGGAAGCAAAGAAAGGTTTCCACCTGTACGAATTGCTTCAATATATTTAGAATGGCCATATTGCTCTGATTTTTCACCAAACAATTACTATTTCTTTAGGGAATATTGCCGTTAAACTAGATTTAAACACAGAGATTTGTATCCATTACTATACATATATATTAGTATATATATATAGTATCCATTATTGAGTATTCTGAAGTTCTGAAAAATCCTGATAGGAACAGCCAAAAATAACCAGTAAACAGCAAGTACTACATTTTGTTCTTCATAAATTTAGGTGAAGGTCAAACATAATACTTCTGTTATTTATCAAGCCTTGAAAAGAAATCACAAAGTATGAGCTACAGCCTAAATATAAAGTCAGTAATATGAGTTATTGCCAAATTATAAAGTCAGTAGTGCAGGAGAAATAGCAGATACTTCAGTTGCCTTTTATCCCTTCAAACCATGCATTAACAGATAATTCACTTTTCCCTCAATTTAAAATCAATGTTGTGTCACAACTATTAATTTGAATGTGACAGTGACAATACTTCAAAAAAACCCACTATCCCCTATCTTCTATATTCTTCATGTCAAGATTCTTCTACCTTTACTCAAAGTATCTTATTATATTCAGAATATTGAGGAATAAATTATTTGATATTGGTTAAATTCAGGGTTACATTTTCAGGTATACATTTTAAAGTAGCTGTAGGTCAGTTGACTTGTTTGAATCTAAATCAGAATTAATCTTTCTCTTTTTTTAATGTATTCTACACTGGAGAGAACTGAAAAGGCAGGTATTTTTTTGTCTGTAAGGGGAGAAATTTGTGGTAAATTAGAAAATTATATTATAATTACAACAATGATTGTCATGATTCTGGGCATTTAAAAGTTACATAATCTACTTCAGTAGTCTTTTTTGCATCCTACATTGGGTCACAAATAAAGAGGATGAATCTCTTGCTCTTCTGCTTTGAATTCTGGAATTGTCTCCTGTTTTTTAATGTCCAAAAACTATGTACTTCACAGGGAAATAAGACCCACTACTGAATCTATTTCACAGTATGGTCTTTACAATATTGGTCTATGTCGAGGATTACAATTTGAACAGTGAACAGATTTGGTTCACTTCATTTGTGACACTTCATTCTCTATACTTGTAACTGAAAAGAAACCATTGATTCTGAAAAGTAATAAGAGCCATCATTTTCTGATAACTGGGATTCAGGAAGTGCACTCAGTACCATTCATTAAAAGAGATTTAAGAAAGGCAAATCCAAAATTTTATATTCCAGTGGAGTATAAATTCCTGAAAAGAAGCACATAAATATCATTCAGAACAACTTACCACTTAGGAATGAAAGTCACAAAATGGTAATTGGTAGCACAACGCTTAAATTTCACATCCCATATTTTTAAGGAGGCAGAAATTGAAAAAAATAATTGCTCTTAATAGTGTCATGCATGAATTATATAAAATATAGATATTAATAGATATTAATTTAATAATATATGTGTTTGTATTGTAATTTCTTTGGTAGTTTGAAAGCATTTAATTTTTATAAAAACAGGAAGTTTTCATCAAACAAAAATCAGTTACCAAAAAAATATATCTATATGCCTAGCTCATAATGCAGGTTAAAATTTAGACAGAAATTGCAGACAGACCAGATTTGTGCACTGGATGCGTATTATAATGTTGCAGAATGGCTGCGGGGGCAGGGCCATGGATCCACGGAAGCATTGTACAAGCAATCCTCTTGTTAGCCTAAGTGTTTAGCATAAGTAGGATTTTAGCCACAGTAGGCCTCAGTGAGAACTGCAAGTTACACTGACAAGGAAGAAGAGCCAAGGTCACACAGACCCTGCGAGAATGATAAACAAGGAGAGAGGGAGAGTGTCCTTCTGCAATGCTGAAGAACCTTGAAGCAGAAACTGCAAGTAGGAGGTGTATGAACATGTAATCTTTAGAAGCCTAGCCAATTAGTGTGTGACAAGTAGGCATAATTTACAATAAGTGTATAAATATCTGAGCTATCCGAATAAACACTGGAGCTTGCTTTATCACTCATATTGAGTCGGCTGCATGTCTTCCCGGGCCCCTCCCGACATTATAATCTATTTTTCAAGTCAAAAGCAATCACAAAATTTACTGCTTATTTGGATTAATTGAATAATCTTATTGTTAGCTTTTTCCTGCTGTCCACACACTGAAAAATAATGAATACTTCGGGACACATGTAACCTGTACAAAAATCTGTCCAAAATGCTTTATATTTTATAATCTTTAGGGTTTATCATGCACAAACACTTCACCTGAATTAATTAATCAAACTGATCTTGCTAGTTCTTACTTAGATGAGAAAAGGTTATTATTTGGATGATTAATCCAATCCCTGCTTAGGTCAATAATACTGCTCTGGCTGGTCTCAAGGGACATGTGGTCTCCAATTAGTAATAAGACATAACAGTGGAAACCATTTTTGTCTCTCCGCCTAAGTAATAAATAACTGTTCATGCCAATCAATAGGACATTGTCCATGAAAGAACAAAACATTTTTTTTCATCTTCAGCATGCAATGTGTGTGGAACCTTTCCAAACTAGTGCTTTTCCAAAAAGCATTAAAGAAACACAATGCCAAACCTTAATGCACTGTGAGTGCTCCTATAAAAAGAATGACATCTGAATAAATGCAAAGGCATTTTAGAGATGAAATTGGTATCTACAGAATTTAACACTGAAAGATTTTTGCTGAAGTTATTCTTAATTTGGTGAAAATCTGCTACAGAAATAGACACAACTGAGTCTACTGCCATTAAAATTGACGTCTGCCTGTTTGTGTATTTTTCCTCTGTATTTTCCTTTTGTTTCTTTTTTGTATGTTAACAATGGTATTTCCAGAATGAGATGGCATGGAAATTGATATAATGGCTTCATTTGTAATAGAGATGAAAATGTAATACAAGGAGAATATAAAAATTCAGTTAAGGTCTAAAGATACAAAGCATACTATTTTAGAATAATAGAATCATAGAATTGTCTAGGTTGGAAGGGACCTTTGAGATCATTTAATCCAAATATCAACCTAACTCTGATAAAAACCAACTCATCATGTCCATGTCCCCAAGCACTATGTCCCCCAATCTGCCTTTTCAATACCTCAACCACCTCCCTGTGCAGCCCATTCCAATGCTTGATTACCCTTTCAGTGTAAATTTTTTCCCCAATATCCAATCTGAACCCCTCCTGGCACAATTTGAGGCCATTAACTCTTGTCCTACCACCTGTGATCTGGGAGAAGAAACCAACCCCCACATCTCTATAACCTCCTATTAAGTAGTTGTAGAGAGTGATATGGTCTCCCCCCCAGCCTCCTCTTCTCTAGGCTAAACAACCCCCAGACCCCTCAGCCTCTTCTTGTAAGGCTTACTCTCTAGACCCCTCATCAGCTTTGTTGCCCTTCTCTGGACCTGCTCCAGCACCTCAATGTCTTTCTTGTGGTAAGGGGTCCAAAACTGCTCACAACACTTCAGATGGGGCCTCACCGGTGCCGAATAGAGAAGGACGATCTTTTAATACTCTAAGTATAAACAGGGTACTCTCCAAGCTTTGAATAATAAAAGACAAAAGTGAAAGGAAGTGATCAAGCAAGGAAGTCTGCTAAGGCAGTGAAAATTAACTACCATTTTCAGTAGACTAACTTGAGTGGTGGAGTTAGTGTTTGCACTACTGGGTGCAAAATCTTGGTGTATTAATTTTTATGTATGTAAGTCCAGATAACATCTTCAGAACACTCAGAGGAAAACTTTTGAAGTCTCCGATTTTGGTACAGATTTAGAACCCTAGACTGTAACTAAACCAGGCTCTTATGTCACTAGAGAGTGGATGAAATAGCTTTTTTTTTTTTTTTTAATTATTTCTACAGATATTTTTGTAATTTTTTTTTTTTAATTCCAAAATCTTTGCTGCCAGCTCACTCAGGACAACATAAACACATTATTTGCAGTCAGATTTAAACATCAAAATGAAACCAATCCCTTTGCACCCTAGTGTTTCAATGTAAATGAATAAAACCACATTTTAAAGGGCCTTTCCCCACCGGCCTCCCCAGATAATTGTAGATCCTAGAAGGATGAGGGGAATTTTTTTACAGTGCAGTACTTGTGCCAAAGAAAACAGAAAACTGCTACTTTTTGTTGTTGAAATTCTTTATTTTTCAGAAACAAATGATAGATATTTAAATACATCTTTCATTCAGATGAAGGGATTTTTAACTGACATGACCTCAGATATTCTCTTTATCACTATTCCATTAAAGGGGTGAACTACTGAACTAGGGAGGATTTTTAGACTCCTTCCCTATTGGCTCTGTTCTCCATGATAAGTGCTTAGATAATTTGGTGCAGATTTTAATCATGTTTTAAGGTTTCATTATTACTTTAGATGCATCAGTGGAAACAGAATAACCACACGGACTTAAATTTGAATATTTACAATATTGTCTGCGATCATGATGGAACTCTGTAGTCAGTACAGATAAAAGAAAAAAAATCAGTAATTAACCTGATCAAAGATAAATTCATTCTATCCTGATAAGTTTGTCTTGGGAAACACTTATAGGAGCACAGTTATTACCTGAAGAATAAAGTATATTTAAATTTGTACATAAGATTTGTGCCTATTAGCTGGGTAGGAAATTCAATTTATAGAAAAAAAAAATGGAACAACCAGGCTAAAAAACTTTGTAAAATAACAATTGAATCCAGCTTTGCTTCTGAGGAACTGAAAGCAAAATAAATAAATAAATACATTAATAACAGTAACAACAACAATAATAAACAGGTTTAGGAATGTAAAACCATGTAATTTTAAGGAAAGCTGGAATAAAAGATTTTTTCATATTCATTATGTGCATTTTGAAATTTATATTATGCATTTTTAATTTTTTTTAGATTTTAAAATAAAATATCTTGACATATTGAAATCAATTCATCAGTTTAAGATATAAGTTGGGCCACGCGAAATAATAACTGCTTCCACTTTAATAACCAGTGTTGTGTTTTCTGAACTACAGGTCTATAAGTATGAATTCTTCATCACTATTTCCCATAATGTAGCTTGGAAATTGGTACTAGAAACACATACTGGATTTAATTTTATTTATTTTAAAAATCTGTTGCAATAACGATGCTATTCATTGATACTCTCAGTTTTTATTGGGGTTAATCTTCTTTTTAAGTACCAATCTTAATGCCTAAATTCCCAAATATGAAATTAAAAATAGCCATTATCATCTTAAAATTGTTATATACCACTAGTATGCGGTCAAAAGAAGTCTGGTTTTCCGTTCAGCGTATAGGTATTAAAAATCAAAAAACCCTGTTCATAAACTTGATCAAGGAAAGAGTCTCATGAAAGTACATACTGATTGGGTAAATGCATAGGTTCGAGACATAGCAAATTCAGTCAGTGGCAACACAACATTTTTCATTACTTTGGAATCAGTGTTTTCATCTTAAACAAAGAAAACCTTTTTCAATGACTCCAGGAGAAGGAAATGTCTGTGATGAGTGAATTCTTAAATTGGTACATATACTTGACAAGAATAATCCATCCATTCATTACTTCAGCGAGAGATCACTTCTTTGCAAGCCAGTAGTTCAAGTTCACATTCATAAGCAATACAGGTGTATTGCCTTTTTTAACAGGTGATTCCTACTTCATACTTTCAAAGCATACCTGCAGGCTACTTTGCTCCAGAGAAGACCTTACATTCTGCATTCTAGCTGGATTAAATTAATTTAAAACACTTAGATTTCAAGTAGCACGTAAGGTAAACCAAATCTCTGTGCTGAATGTCTTTTATTATGTGGAAATGGTGACTCTTAAGGCCCCATCTGCACTGCTAAATAAAAGAGGCCAGAAAATAAGCATGAGTACTATAACCTACCCATCTATAGATGTATTTATTAGTCCAGTATGAGAGTCCGTTCAGAACAAATTGTACAATATTGTCGGATCTCCACTCACTCTAATGAGAGCTTAAACAGCTCAGAACCATGGAATCACTTAGACTGGAAAAAACCTTTAAGATCACTGAGTCCAACTGTAAACACAGCACTGCCAACTGTGAACATAACACTGCCAACTCTAATACTAAGCCATGTCCCTAAGCCCCACATCTACACATCTTTTAAATATCTTAATAATTTCAGTGCTTGTGCATAATTAACGTTTTAAGTTACGTTAAAAGGCCAGACTCTCCTGCTTTTATAGTGAACTGATTTCAGAGCAACTTTTCAAGCTAAAAGACAAAACATGGGACCCAGATCTCATGTAATTTTTTATAATACATAATATTACACACCCACACACATATGTGTATATATATATATATATATACATATTATACACAGCAACTCTCTCACTCCCCAGAAGGAAACCAGTTTCCCTAGTAAACCAACCCAGAGTAAATGGAGTTCAGTACAGAACTTCCAAACTTGTTCACTTAAGTTCTTCAGTGTCCACAGTCATATCTTATTAGCATAAATAGAAATCATATCACTAAATCTTCGATTAAGGATAATCAGACTAATGGTTATGATTGCATCAGTAGATACAAGCTGAATTACACTAGTTCAGCTAATGTCTGGTACATTATATCTTAAATTGGAAATATATCTTAAAATCTTTATATATCTTAAATCTCCCTTTTAGCCATCTCTACTTTGTGCAGTCAATTAACTGATCTTCAGCAAAATCTCAGGAACTTACTGTGTTTAGACTTGTAACACAGTAAAACAGTAAAGTAACTTTTAGTGTAACACACTAAAATAGTAAATTAAGCCATAGGAATACAAGTTTTTTTTAAAAAAAGGCTTAGAGTAACACTTTTCTTTTAGTGTAGAAATGGCTAGGAACAGGTAATTACTGAAACAGATGATAAATAAGTCATTAAACCATGGTAATTTGTAATCTTCTGTCTATACTTTGAGTTTAACAAAGTGTTGCATTCTGTGCTATTAATCTGAATTACCTTTTCTGGTAACATTTATGGTGGTAATCTAAAGACTACAAAGACATGAATTGCTTCAGGTTTTGTTTTTAAAAAAGCTGGGAAAAGTCTTATCTATATTTTATGTATGCTTGGTTGCAAGAGTAGACTGCACAATAGGTGTCTTCCAGGATAGATTCTTCAGATACTATCTTCTTGATGACAGGAAAAAAAAAAAAAAGAAAAAAAAAAAAAGAATCTATTTACGAAACTTGATTTAGTATGTGAAAGTTGCTTCTGGTGCAATTTGAGACACCCTAGTATAGATAATGCATTCCTTTGGGGCTGGAAGACATGACAAAAGACCTGTATGTGGCCTGTATTGTGCTGAATTGTCAGTGTTGGACAGCTGGGTTGACCAAAGCTTCTCAAATGGATTCAGTTGCTACTTATGTAAGTGAATTGAAGCCACTGTCTCTTCAACTACCAACTTCATTAGACTTTACAAAATTAAAATGTCCGGTTTTAGCAGGGCACTTGGAAAATCTGTCACTGAATGCTTATTTAGCCCCACATTTTTGACAGTCCAATAAAGAACAATGACAACAGGATCTTCTGGGATGTCTCTTTACACGGAAGAGGGAAGTTCATAGGACATAGGAGGAAAAAAAAAAATATTTTTTTTCTGGAATGGTCATCTACAATAGCAGATATAGCAAATTAAAATATAGATTAATCATACTTAATTAGGGAAAGAGGGTAACTGGAGTTCATTTCAGTGCCATATCTCTTATTTTGAGGCAAAATGAAATGAAGGCTTGGGGAAAAATTACACAGGGTTCACTCATAGCTTCTCACTTACGGAAGCTTTACCTTATCTCCCTTAAGCAACCTCATAATGAGATAGGCAGACGGTTGTTAGTTAAGCCAGTATTTTGTAACTCATATCAAATTTCTGGGAAGTTAAAAAAATAGAGACAGCAAATATAGCTAAAAAGATTCCATTCACTCTGGTTTTAAAATATGCTTTAGAAACTGCGTAATTTGTACCTGTTCTCTGCTAAAATTCTAGTGAATAATTTACTGACAGCAAGTTCCAAATGCATTAAGTATCACAAGATGTTAGCAAAATTATTCAAATTGGAAATAGTAAGCATTAGCATTGAAATTATGCAAGATTAAAAATTACAATGACAGAGCTAGAGGATGAGAAAGTTGTGACTGATGATACCAATAACTGCTTGAGTTTCAAGTAAGTGCATCCAACAAACCCATCACAAGCTCTTTGCAGAAATTATTCAGCAATGAATTTAGAATAAAGTAAAGCAAAGCATGTTCATAGATAACTCACTACTGAATAATCTAAGAAAATTCCAAAGATTTGTTAAAAATGGAAAATGTAAATTTCCCTGAATACTGTGGTAATAGATAAAGGCACAATATTAACCTTTTCTATATTCATCCTTTTGAGAATTCCAGTAATAAACTTTATTTCAGTATTCCTGCCTTCCTCCTAAAAAGAATACTCATTTGTATAACTACTGAAAGGAAATATTTCTTCTCAGAATGGCACTATCTATTTAATGTACTTATACTCCAACCATACAATTATACTGATCTAAATGTCAACAAGGATGAAAGAACCCTCCCACAATCATGTTTAAACTAGCTAAAATATTGCTATATTGTTTGATTCTGTTTTCTTCCTTCCTTGATAGTTTTATGGTTTAATGCCTGAAGAGCATAGACTTAATTAAGACGTTTGTTTGCAAAATTACATTCAGATTTATTTGAATATATTCTGAAGTCTTTGCAATAAGACCCATATGTGCCAATATTTTTGTTCTGTTTGACATAGTTGATACACAAATTCCAAGCTTAACCTCTTAGAAGAAAAATCCTGAAGTGAGAAAGTCTAGTATTTTTCAAAGTGTATATTATGGATTTTGATTACATTTATTATATCCACAATGGGGACAAATGAGTTTTGTTGGGGTGGGGTTCGTTGTGGCTGACCACCAAGTCACTCTCTCACTCCTCTTCCATCAAGAGGTCAGGAGGAGAAAATATGATGAAAAGCTCATAGGTTGAGATAAAGACAGGCAGATTGCTTACCCATTACCATCACAGGCAAAACAGACTCGGCTTGTGGAAATTAATATAAATTATTGCCAATTAAACACGGTAGAATAATGAGAAATAAGAATAAATCTAAAACCTCCTTATCCCTACACTGACTGCTCCAGTGTGCGTTCCTCTCCATGGGCCACAGTTCCTGCCAGGAGCCTGCTCTAGCATGGGCTCTCCACAGGCTGCAACTTCCTTCAGGTCACAAGGATGCATACCTTTTCTTTGATGGTCCCCCATGGGCTATTTCTTCATTGTCTTTTTGAGGGAATGGAGGGGAATCTCTGCTCTGGAACCTGGAGTACCTCCACCCTCTCTTTCTTTACTGACCTTGGTGTATGCAAGGTTGTTTCACATTTTTTAACTCCTCTCTCACAGCTACTGCACAGCAATTT
Source organism: Thinocorus orbignyianus (assembly GCA_013400375.1). Classification (NCBI taxonomy): domain Eukaryota; kingdom Metazoa; phylum Chordata; class Aves; order Ciconiiformes; family Thinocoridae; genus Thinocorus; species Thinocorus orbignyianus. The sequence goes on from VXBW01008241.1 coordinate 710,501, forward strand.
TTTTACTTCTTAAACATGTTATCACAGAAGTACTACCATGGTTGCTGATTGCCTCAACCTTGATTAATAGCAGATTGTCTTGGAGCTGGCTAGAACCAGCTTTATTGGACACGGGGAAAGGTCCTGGTGTCCTCTCACAGAAGCCATCTGTGGCAGGAGCACTCCCCCATTCCCCCTGTAGGTCTAATGGTTCAGTTCAGGGTGGCTAGCTCAGCAGGAAGTGCATGAGCTGCCTGTCATGTACACAACAGCCCCCAGCCACACAGCCTACATAACCGAGCACTGGAGACTACCTTAGCCAATGAGCCTACCTAGGAAAGCCTTTTACCGTTGAAAGCTGTATATGACCATGAGCAATAGATGACCACAGTTCAGATTTGACTCAGGCTATAAAATGGGGTCTGACGTACAAATTACAATATCTAAAGTTGAAAATATTTTAAACCTCAGAGTGAAATTTCACTTTCAGGCATGCTGAAATTCTATGTTGTCTCCAGATCTCCTGATTTCCTTCCCGTCTCCCTATTTAACATACAGAAAACAAAACCAAATAAACAACCATGCCTCAGTTGGGCCTTCTGAGTCTGGCCATGTAGCCATTTTATTTATCATAGCCATTTCACTATAAGTTAAAAAACTGATCTTACTAGATAGGGAGAAAAATCCTGAATAATCAAAAACATCCACAGAGACCTTGTTGACACTATCAATTATAACTGAAATATTTTACATACAGATTATAAATTCCAGTGGAAAAAGGTAAGGAGCCATAAAGCAAAAGTGAAATATCATTCTCTTTTGAGATATGATTAGCATAGTAGTCATACAGAAGCATTTTTTGTTTTAGTGCAGAATCAGATATCAGACTTTAGCTGGAAACTGCATTGCTGTTTTTACTGTAGAAATAACCTTCTGCAGAACAGTAATTCATAAATATATGTCAGACTTGGGACTTTAAGCCTAATGTGATTGATCAGTTTAAGATTTGAATACAAAACTGAGGAGGTAGTACCTGACTGCAAATATAGCCTTACTACAGTGTAAAGCCTGTAACAGAGGGCTATATTAATCTTAGAGATGGATGAACCTTGGAAAGCCTGCCTGCAAAGCGAACTCACCAGTCTATCTAATGTGCTCTCAAAGAGTGCTAGCTCAGCAGGGTGAGTCTAATGTATTTCTTTCAGTGAGAGAGTGTGAAAAATAGCAGTTATCTCCAACTAGCTCATGGCTTCATGTTTTGTTTATGAAAGTACAACTCTAGTTCTTACATTTTTGTAATACAACTTAGATGAAGGCTGCTATATTTTTACTCAATATTTTATCCATTCTCTTAACTTCACAGTCTTTAGTCATTTTTTTCTGTCTTACTTTCTCTTGGTTATTGCATAATCAATGTCAACCTTTTGTTTTTCATCACATTCATGTACAAGTTCTTTTATTCATGGCAATCTCTGTTTAACCTTGTCTCTGAAACCTCAAACTACTTCACTTTTCAAGCATTTGAGATTAATTCTCTTTCCTATATGAGTACCACGCTGAACAAATCTAAAGGAATTATTCTAAAATTCTACGTATACAAATAAATGAATCTTGATATTAATCACCTAAAGTTTGTGGGCTTTCTTCATTACATTTTATTTTTAATCGGGGATTTATCTACATACATTAGCTTTGGGAAAAATATGTCATCCTTTCCTAGGACTGTAATTGTCTCAGGAAAAATGCCCACGTAAATTTTATTTTCTGACTTCATGAAAGCAGGAAAGGTAACACAAGAATTTAAACAGTCTTGTATACCAATGGTACAAATTATATAGCATTGAAACTTGCTCTGGCACTTTTGAAAGGTGATGAAGATCCACTAGTAAGGTTAATATATTATTTGTTTAAAAAAAAGTTTCTGTTTTCAGTGAGTTTACTCAGAATTTCTTAATTACTACATACTGATGATTTTTCAGAACAGAGACATCAACAAACATTCCTATGCAGATTAGCTAATAAAGTGGTATTTTATCCCATTTTATGCTGTCTTCTTTCTAAGTCCTTTGGAGGAACCTGCATAATTTGTAGAGAAAAAGAAACATTACAGACGTTGAATTTTTGCCATACAGAGAAGCTACAGCTCAGAATATACAGATGGTAGTTTAAAATAATTCTTACTCCCATGAAAAAAAAAGATAAAAAAATCATGTCTGTTCCCCTTAGATTAGCAGGGCAAACTGGACATGAAAGAAGTTGTGTAATCCCTCAGGTATCTAGATCCATTAATTTTCTTTTGGTGAAAGGGTCACTACTTCAATTTCACAGAATTAACAAACTTTTCATGTATTCTAAAGTAAGAACAGATTTATTTGTTTTCTTCCTTGTGTTATTTTCGGGGGTCAGAAAAACGAGAATATATTTCAAAAGACAGCTGCTATCAATTTTTCAGAAAATAACACCTGTCATGAGTGATATTAGAAATATTGTTATGATCAGTATCAATGTTCTTCTTTGGTTTCAGTTCAGTTCAAATATTTCTCATCCGTCACCTTCATCTAAATTTTTCTTTTCAATATTATGGTACTATTAGTTTTTTACTTTATTTTATTTTCTCATTTTCTGTCTTCCCCTTTTCTTCCCTTTCTAGAGCTACCTTAATTTTTAGCAGGTGCCTCCACAGTATTATCCCACTCCTTGGTACAGATCATTTCAGAAATAATAAATACAAGTGCTGCTGCTCTTTATTTTTACTGGTTTTCTTTCACTGAGGATTTATTAAAAACTGTGTATTCCTACTCTCATGCTTTTTTTTCCTCAAGGTTATTTCCATGGTCTGTAGTCAATATGTTTAAATTAGTTTGAGCTAGTATTTGCTCTATAATTCTGTGAAATTCTACACCTTTCATCAATAACAGAAAAGTGATATTTGTACACATGAATTATGAAATCTTCTTATATAAATCTTGTAATAAATTCAGACTATGTTAGGAAGAAATTTATGAAGAATTTTAATTCCTCTTTAGAAACAATATGTACCCTTCCCTTGTGTTGGCTGTTATAGGGCATGAAACTCTTCCTTGATTCAGTTTTCAATGACGAAAGTAAATGTGTTAACTTTCCTTTTTTTTTCTTTTCTTTTTCCTTTTTTNGGAGTTGCTTTCTACAGGTTTACTGAACTGAATCAGCTAAACAGGGGAAATATCACAATGAGCATGAGGGAATTGGTGAAAGCAGGAAAATGTGCCTTTTGGTCAACTGTCAGCTCAACAGTAAAGCTAGTTCAATAGAAAGGAAACTTTAGATCAATGTTACCAAAATTTAGCAACTCTCATTTCTGCTTTAGAAAAACAGCAATTCCAGTGATCTGATGTTTAAGGTTATATGGATTGAATTATGCATTTCAGTTATACATTTGTCTGGATAGTAAAACAGGGTTTTAACCATTTGAACAGTGTGTCAACAAGACAACGGTATAATCACTTGTAACTTTATAGAGTTTGAGAAAAGATAATTAATTCAATAGATTATTTTTTTCATAATATCTGAGACAGAGGAAATTATTAAAACTACTTCTTTACTAAGCTGAGCTCCCATCTGATAAGAAATTTCATCCAGAAGTTTCCTTGACTTAAAGAAAAAATTCAAAATACTGACTAGTAATATTTCATAAGTTATTGCACACAAATTGTGCTTGCTGTCACTCATTTGTAGTTATATACATGCTATAAAATATATTTCCCTGTGTTTTAAATGAAGAGGGAAATTTAACATTTTAAATTTTGTGACTTCCAGGTATTTGAATTAATACTGCATTACCCTATTTTTTTTTCTTTAAATAACAGAACACTTTGGATTAATATTGATTTTATGGAGTTTTTATTTGATGTCTCTGACACGCTTCTCATTTCTATTTAACTGTTTTGCATTACTTCAAAGCACTGTTGATTTATGAGTCATAAATATGCAAAGTGCTAATTTGCCATGTTTCTGGCATGCCTCTTCAACTTTCTGGGTTTGTGTTTACTGTTGTGCTTGTATTTGTTTGCGCCTAATTTCATTGCAAGAAAACATTCTACAGCTAAAAAAGATTTTAATTTAAGCATTTTTTAATCTAAGAACACTTTGTCTTCATCTCAGAATCATTACTGGTTCGGACATGTTTGTAAATGAAGTTTCTGTTATAGTGTTAACATTTTTACAATCATTCCCATACTGACACAATAATAATATTACTCATATTAACATTCAAATAACACTCATTATTTAAATTATTTTGGGTTTTGTTTGTTTGCAGAGAATGATTTTCTAATTAGTAGTGTGCTGTGGTGTTGTGGTATAACTGGCAGACAGCTCACCAGGTTGGTGGTTCTTCTCTGGACGTGTTCCAGCACTTTAATGTCCTCCTTCTAGAGACAGACCCAGAACTGAACACAGTACTTGAGGTGAGGGTTCACCAGTGCCAAGTACAGGGGCACCATCACTTCNTGGTTGGAAGGGACCTCTGAGATCACCGATTCCAACCACACACACACAAAAACCAAAAAAACCCCACCACACACACCCCACAAAAAATACCGAACCCCACAAAACAAGTCGCCCAACCCAACAACCTCAACCACTAGAGCATATGCTGTGCCACATCTACACGTTTCTTAAATAGGTCCAGGACGGTGACTCCACCACCTCCCTGGACAGACTGTTCCAGTGCCTGAATACCCTCTCAGTGAGGTAATTCTTCCCAATATCTAATCTAAACCTCCCCTGCAGCAACTTCAGACCATTTCCTCTGGTCCTATCATTATTCACCTGCGAGAAGAGGCCAACACCCACCTCTCTACAACCTCATTTAAGCCTCTCTTCATATGACTTGCTCTCCAGACAGCTCACCAGGTTGGTGGTTCTTCTCTGGACGTGTTCCAGCACTTTAATGTCCTCCTTCTAGAGACAGACCCAGAACTGAACACAGTACTTGAGGTGAGGGTTCACCAGTGCCAAGTACAGGGGCACCATCACTTCCCTACTCCTGCTGGCCATGCTATTTCTGATACAAGCCAGGATGTTGTTGGCCTTCTTGACCACCTGGGCACACTGTTGGCTCACGTTAAGCCAGCTGTCCACCAGTACCCCCAAGTCCTTTTACGCTGGGCAGCTTTCCAGCCACTCTTCCCCAGTCTTGTAGAACTGCTTGGGGTTGTTGTGACAAAAATGTAGGACACAACACTTGGCCTTATTGAACCTCCTCTCATTGGCCTTGTCCCATTGATCCAACCTGTCCAGGTCCCTTTGTAGAGCTTTCCTACCCTCAAGCAGATCAACACTCCCACCTAGTTTGATGTCATCTGCAAATGTACTGAGGGCACATTCAATCTCCTTATCCAGACCATCAACAAAGATCTTAAACAAGACTGGTCCTAGAAGTGAGCCCTGAGGGACACCACTGGTGACCTGTCACCAACTGGATTTCATCACAACTTTCCGGGCACAGCAATTCAGCCAGTTTTTTTACCCAGTGAAGGGTATACTTGTCTATGCCATAATTAGCCAGCTTCTCCAGGAGAATGCTGTGGGTGACAGTGTCAAAGGCCTTACCAAAGTCCAGGTAGACAAAGTCCACAAACTCCCCCCAGTTTTATTATTCAGCATGACATCGTATGGTATGGAACATCCTTTTGGACAGTTTGAGTCAGCTGTTCCGGCCATGTTCCCTCCCAGCTTCTTGTGCACTCTCAGCCTCCCGGCTGGTAGGGCAGTATGAGAAGCTGGAAAATTCTTGACTGTGTAAGCACTACTCAGCAACAACTAAAGCATCAGTGGCTTATCAATGTTATTCTCATCCAAAATCTAAAACACATCACTATACCAGCTACTAGGAAGAAAATTAACTCTATTCCAGTTGAAATCTGGACACATGGCTATTAAAAAATCCCTACATATTCTTTATATTTATGGTGGTTGTAGTGATAATATGTTTCAAGAGCAGAGCAAACATAGCACTCAGATCATATTGGGAATCAATTCCCAATAGAGAGAACTCAAGATATTAAAATAGTTCTACTGATTTTAGTTAAAGAAGAGAGGAAAAAGCCATGCCACTCTCACATCAAAACATTTGTTAACTTATTTGCATTGTTTGTCATTCACATTCATTATTAGAAAACCTACCTCCAAAACCTTCCTCAACTGACCTTTCTCTTGTATCTTAATTTTAGACAAACATTTTTACTCCCCTCATTATTATTTTCAGTGATGGGATATCCCTATCTGATATTCAGGAACAATAAGGAAAAATAAAGGAAACAAAGGGGTATATAGAGAGAAATATGAAATGGAATGTAAATCTTGTCTCTCAGTAGCAGGATTTTTTTTCTGTTTCCCTCAGTTAAAGAAATAGAAAAGATCTATAGTATTATATTTACTTTTTTAATTTCTTTAGTAGCTGTTGCTGGTGAAACTATGATTTGTTATTTCAGTATATTTTCTCTGTGGAAAAAAGCTCAAACATATATGGTTTCTTTCAGAGTCTTCTCCCACGGCCCTTCAGAAGACCCACAAAAATAGTAATTTTATATATATAAAAGTTTTGCAATAACAATCTGCAAAAGAAATATTTCAGAGTCCAATTCACAAGAGGAAATGGTACAACTTCTAAGTTTAAACAATAGGTTGCTAATAGTTGGAATTAAATTTATAAATCTGTTTTTAAGATGTGAGCTACTTAAGTATCTCAGATTTGCATCCTGCAAAGCCTAAGTGAGTAAATAACAGCCAGGGATGAAAAGTGTGTTTCTGAAAATCCTCCCAAATATAGCTTATTCATTTGACAGAAGGAAGAGAGCAGGATAATGTTCAAAACCATCGGTATTTACAATAACCTAATGTTTTGAACACTTGTGCATTAAGTGATATCCTGGACATAAAAGGATCTCAACTAATGTTAAGCCCGCTCCTTTTGTTCATTAGCATGTCAAAAACCTCTTCACCTGCAAACTGTCGCCTTCAAAGTACCAGTCCCAGGCTGAAGATAATAAAGAGTAGCTTTAAACAGGATTCTTTATTTCTCTTTCATCTCTTGGTCAGTACATGAATGTTTCTTCTCCAGTTCCTTTCAATTCAAGGTTAAACAACTGCTAAAATTGAAGTTAATTACACCAGTTGCACTTTAGCTGGTGATTTAACTTCAGTAGCTTAATTTTTCTACAGAGATATAGTGCTATTAAAAATTCCATGTCTTCATGGATGAAAAAGAAATACTCATACCTCATACTGGTCCTTCTTGCTCTGCCAGGAAGAAATGATGTAAAAAAACCCCAAATAAAAGTTAGAAATGGATCACTGTGCAATGTTACTGAATATGAAGTTGATCTGGAATCAGAAGCAAGGCCCACTGAATTTCTGACTGTGCCAAATACTTTATTTCAGATTAATATCAATGTGGAATTCACAGTTTCAAGGCAGGTATTCTGGAGTATAAAATTTTGTTAAATATTTTTAAATTTAGCCATTACAGAGGTTTGAATAATAGCAAGAGTAGATACTTGAATCTAGACCTCCTGCATTTCACATTGTCTGTGCAATTTCTAAGTATACAGTATCTTTGCATTGCTGGACTAAATACACTTTTTCTGTGCTGGATGAATGTTTGGATACCAGATATCCAGGATACTTGAGGACTGACCATAGGATGAAGAATGAAGCTCTAAATGCCATTGCATCTTTCTGTACTGTGGGGTAATCAATCATAAACACTGGAGATTACGTTATTAAGGAAAATTAGGAACAACCACACTTTCTTCAAAAAGGCAGAAATTTCAGAGATTTACTGATATAAAAGAAGACTAAGGACATACACAAATTACTTTAATCCTTGTAATCTAAAGAAAGCAATAACAAAACTCATATGCACTACCAATCTAGTTTGGGAACATCTTAATGGACGCAAAGCAATTCTTCTTTTTAATATGAAAACCCAATCAAAATTAAAAAAAAAGTCTACTTCATAATGCATCTTCTCACAAGCTTTTGACTTGAGTAGTTTCTTTACTTAAGTGTTTTGATTCTGCAATGCATTATTAAGCCATAAAAGCCCCCTGCGTGGACAAAAAGTGTGGCTCAGAGCCAGAAATCAACATTTCAGACAGCTTAATCTAACAGCAATCATCAAGATTCCTGTGTAAAGGGAGATGTGGGTTAGCTGTATCAAGAAGCTGCTGTAGTTAGCTGGCCCCAGTAATGTTCTAATGAACAGAGAAAAAGAGCATTCCTTTAACAGCAGGTGGGGGCAGTTGCCTTCAGACTGAGTGCTTGTGCTAAAACTGAAGTGTGATTCCACATACATTATAAAGCACATCATGAGAGGCACGTAGACTTCTGGGAACTCAGATCATTTTAATTTCACTGATAATAAACTACAGGAGAGCAAATATGCTATTACATGGTAATATAAATTCACAGTAAAACCCTAGCATAAATTCAGAAGCATCTGGGAACTGAATTCCCCATATTCCTTAATTAATAAACTCTATTCCCAGATTTCTAGATGATCAGGAGCATAGACATTTTAGTTTATAAGTAGATCGATTTCATTGCATACCCAAGATTACATGTTATGGATTAATTCTCAGTGGAATTGTTTTACCCTAAATTGAGATAAGATCTATGAAAAATAGTGACTATAAAGAAAAAGAGCAGACATCACATAAGAACTCATTTCAACCACATGTATACATAAAAAACAGTTTTGAAAAGTCGCATTATGCTAAAAAATGTCTTTAAAACATCTATAAAATCTTCCTATTTGGGGAGAAAAAAAAAGCAACAAAACAAAACAAACTGTATTCATTTTACCCAGGATAAACCTTATTTTCGTGTATGTCTTATATTCAGTAATATTAATCCAATAGAGTTTTCCATGCTGGGGATTCACAATGCTGCTATTTAGGATTAAATTCATTGTTCTAGAGAATTTTTTATGATGAAAAGAGATCATGCACTTAAAGCGAAGGAGACTTTAAGTGTTTTTTCTTAGAAAATGTGAATAAACCTGAAGGATAAAAATACAACAGAAAGAGGATACCAGCAGGACATTTATCTAAATGCAAACCAAAAGGACATTGTGAAAGTCAAGAATGATGAGAACAGCAAGAAGCATGCATGCAAAATATCATAAAACATAATAAAATCACCCCAAAATTTCTGGTTTCATTCCTGAGATAATACATTATCTGTGGCCATAATAAAGTCCGAAGAGATTTGAAAGTTTTTAAAGAAATTCTTTGTTCTGGTGAGGCCACATCTGGAGTACTATGTCTGGTTCTGGGTCCTCCAGTTCAAGAAGGACAGGAAACTACTGGAAAGAGTCCAGCAGAAGGCTATAAAGAAGGGAATGAGGCACCCCTGTTATGAGGAAAGGCTGAGAAATCTGGGTCTGTTTGGCCTGGTGAAGACTGAGAGGGGAATCTTATCAATGCTTACAAGTATCTATAGAACATATGTCAAGAGGATGGGATTAGGCTCTTTCCAGTGATGCCCTGTGACAGGACAAGGGGCAATGGGCACAAGATAAAGCACAGGAAATTCCATCTCAACATGAGGAAAAATTTCTTTACTTTGAGTAAAGATTGATTGGGATCTAGGGAAATTTATTTTTTGGTGTTAAAAATCTGTGAAACATAGTCGTCTTTACTCTGCTAGTAACTGGTAGAGAATCTAAGGTTACCTCAAAGCAACATTTTGTATTTCAGCTGGACAATTTGTTTTTATTTACAGTAAAAGGCTGACAAGATTTTTTTTTTTCTTACTTTGGAATGTATATTTATCTTTTTGTGACCAGTCTAGAAAAAAATAGTCAACTATCTGAAATTGTACATAATTCTGAAATAATTTCTGCTTCAGAAACCCATTCCATGCCTCCACCCCCAATCCATCCACCTCCAACCCCATTTCAATATGCATTCCTGTTGTGGGTGGTTGTGCTGGTGAGGGTACAGCAGAGGACTACAAAGATGATTAGGAGGCCTAGAGCACCTGTTTTATGAGGAAAGGTTGAGGGATTTGGGTCTTTTTAGTCTGGAGGAGAGAAGGCTGAGGGGAGGTCTGATCAACACCTCTAAATACTTAAAGGATGGGTGTCAAGAGGAAAGGGCCAGTCTTTTTTCAGTGGTGTCCAGTGAGAGGACAAGAGGAAATAGGCACAAACTGGAACATGAGAAGTTCCATCTAAACATGAGTAAGACATGAGTAAGAACTTCTTTACTTTGAGGGTGGCAGAGTCCTGGAAGAGGCTGCCCAGAGGCATGATGGAGTCTATGTTTCTGGAGAGATTCAAAACCCACCTGGAAAAGCTCCTGTGCAATCTGCTGTAGGAGGATCTGCTTTGGGAGGAGAGCTAGACTAGATGATTTCCAGCGGTTCCTTCTAACCCCGTATCATTCTGTGATTCTGTGAGTGCAGCACAGGCTGGGACCTACCTGGCTGCAGAACAGCTCTATGGAAAGAGAAATCTGCGGCTACAAAGAAGATGGAGACTCCTTTTTTTTTTTTTTTAATGGATTTCGGTTTTCAAAAAGTCCTTGAATAGGGGAAAAAATTGTGATTAATAGGCAACATTATTTGTTTGTTGTGGGCAGTATTTTTTTTTTACAGAAGAAATAGATATTTAATATTCTCCATTTTTTTTTTATTTGAGACAGAGGAACACAGGGTTATAGAGATGCCTTGAAGCACCAGTTCTTGTGTCTTGCCCTTCATTGATTTATCAAACTCCATTTGGAAGAACAATAGACAGTTTTACTGTAAGTTTCTTTTCCAGAACTACATAGACATTGTGGTTATGAGGATTCTTTTAATATCCAGTGGCATTTATGCACTTAAGCATTAAATAAGTTTCTTAGCAAGCTCCATAGTGCACATTACATCTGTCCTTAGGCAATAAAGAAATAATGAAGTCTAGACAGTTCATGACTTCAGTCTCTAATTTTTATCTAAGAAACTTTTTCTACAATCAAGACTGTAAAATTAAAGGTAGGATACGATAATTAAAGTTCAGAGTTCATAGGGACGGTTTAAGATGAAACAATAAATGAAAAAGAAAAATTAAAAAACAACTCTGGAAATAGACTATCATGTCACATTAACAAGTATTATTGTGTTTTAATAATAGGAACTGTAATTTCTGTTCTATGTAGTAGGAACATTAAAGGCCTTTGGAAAACTGGGACTGAAGTAGCATTGATTCAGATAATGATGTTCAGCAAAGTGGTAAAAAAATACCATGAAAAAAGAGAGGAGAGGAGAGGAG
>VXBW01008242.1:0-66459 GCA_013400375.1 Thinocorus orbignyianus
CATTCTGCAACATTTAGATGTGTCCCTTTAGATGGGGTTGAGGAGCATCAGATGACTGGAAAATAACTTCTTTAAGTTTCAGTATATGAAAGAAGATGGAGTTTCTTGTAATTCATGCCAGAATTTATGCTTCCCTATGTTCCTTATTCTCCTGAGGTATCTGGTTTGATAGTGGAACTGATTTAAAAACCTTACTTCCCTGTTTCGGGCTGTTTTTTTTTACCCCCAGCTTTTTTCTATTTCATTCTTTTCTCATATCGAGCAGCCGAAAGGGTGAGTCAAATTATGTTATACAGCAGTATCATTAATTACTATTTACACAGAACCTAAATTGATAAAAAAAAAAGGAACTGTACCTTACCAAGCGTGGTTGAATTTAAAGTGGAGGAGGCCTATTTGGGCATGCAGAAACCATATAATTTTAGTATCACCTGTCAAAAATGATTTTGACTGATACTGTGTCTATGTATAAAATAAACAGCTAATGTTTTCTAGAAGGAAAGATCAAGATGTCAAGAGAACGAGAATAGAAAAAGAAGAAGATGCCAAACAATCAGTATCAGGAACATTAAAAGAGTAGTTAAAATATAAATCTCAATGCATGTTCACACAATAGTTGCAGAAATGCCTCAGGAAAACACATCAGTCTTCACTGTTCTGGCTAAACTATGGTCAGTACCTAAAATAGCAACACAAAAAATAGATTAGATTTTATATCCAACTTTTGCTTAGCCATACTCTTAAACATTGAGCAATGCCATCTGTTGCAAGACAGAGTTCCATTACTGTCTCAGCTCATGACAGCAAAGGAGGAAGACAGATCTTGGAGGGTAAAGTGTATTCAAATTGTCTTTCACTGGAAATGCCTTTTAGTTTGGTCAGCTTTGAAGTAGTGGATTTCCTGATATTGATATTACACAGGCACAAACGTCTACATTTACAGCAATATACTGCATGAAAATCAAAGTTTGCATATACACCTCAGAATTCTCAGAATGAAGACTGCTTGTGCTCATTCCTCTTTTGTGGGATTGCTGTGGCTGCAATTTTGTAGACATACTTCAAGACTGATAAATTTAATTATATTTTTACAATTCTTAAATGCTTTTGGCACTGAATGACATTCTTATAGAGCATAACAATATATAAATAAGTCTTCCTCTTCACCCAGTGAGTGAATTATGAGATATTGTGTATCACCAAATGTTATTTTTTTCCACATGATCGGTATGACAGATACACCTACTTGGGAAGAAATTGATTTTTTTTTTTCCTAAATATATTAATTTTAAGGCAAGCATAAAGAATATCAACCCAGAGTGTTAAATTATTGGAAAAGCTATAAGCAGCTGACAATGGAACCTTTATTGCTAAATACCAAGAAGGCCTCATAGGCAGAATGCGATAAACACAAATCCTTCAGGATATATAAAATAATGCTGAAAGACAGATTGACAAGAGAGATTTTGATGAAGAGTAAGTAATATAAGTGATAAAGAGTGATCCAAGTGAAAGAATTATGTACTATCTTCCTAACGACCTTCAAACCATAAGTAACTATGAAAAAATGGAAATAGAAATAAGGAATTTTTAACACAATGCTTTACGGAAACACAGTAAACCTCTGCAAAAAGATCTGAAATAAAATAACTATATTGAAAAGTAGTTATTATGTATATACGTGATGAAAGATTATACAGATTCAAGACAATTTGTGAGTTTAAGCACTTAACAGAATTTTAGGATTACTTTAAAGCAAGTGTGGAGAGGTGACATAAAAATACAAGCTATATAAAATACTTTCAGTACCAAATAGGCTTTCTCAGAAATGAATGAGATTTCTAATTGGCTTCAAAAAAATCAAGATTGAATTCTCAGTGGAAAATTTAATAAGATCACTGCTTTTAGTACAAATTTATAAAGCATCTGACATCCAGATATTTTTAGAGTTGAAGTCCCTTAGCATTTGCTTGGTTGTTTTTCATGGGTTCTAGTGGTACTAGGACAGGTGATTGCAAAGTTTATGTGACAAGAGTAGGTGCCAGTGTATGAGCCTCTGAGCCATACTTGCTTTAGAGTAACGTGGTTCACAGAAAAAAAAAAGAAAAAGAAAAAAAAAAAAAAGATGAAGAAAAAGAAAAAATATCTTCATGTCATGCTGAGTCTAGCACCTCAAGACTTCTTACAGACTAAGAAGATTAAGTGGACTCTCCTCTAAGCATCAGTTCTATGGACAAACAGATTCATAAATCTTCAGGAGCAGACGGCAGCTGAAGAGAACTTCTGCACGTGTTTCAACTTGCTTTCCCTTATTCAAAAAACCTTCTTGACTCCCTATCAATCTCATACTGTATTGATGGTCTCAATCTGGAGGGCTACAATTTCTGTCTCCAAACTTGGAGCTTGTGCTATTTTTCTGGCAAACTTTCTAATCTTGATATATCTATTTCTCTTCTCCTTTCTCAGTGAGAGACCCTCTCTTTAAAAAAAAAAAAAATTTATAATAATATGCTTTATCAGACAGGCATTGTTATAATCTGTTAGACAAATTTGAAAACTGATGTGTGAAAGAATTATCATCTCTTTGTAAAAGGGTATTCTACAGGAATTAAACAAGAGTTCTCAAATTAGGTTAAGTACTAGGTACAATAATTTTAACAGTGTGCGTATGGACTGTACTTCAATATAGATATAAAAGTAGGTAATTGTATTTACATTAAAATCCAACATATAGTTGAAATTATATACAGAGAATTCCCAGTCTCAAATGCAACTTACGCACCTGAAATATTCCCAAAATAATGCCAATGGAGATGTTTTGGGTTTTTTGTTTTCTTTTTTGTCTTCTGTAAAACAGATTAAATTCTAATATTAAAAACCCTGTAGATCCTTTTGGTTCATAAACTTCTGTTTTATCAGTTGGATAAAGGTGAAAATATCACATTCCTCATACTCATTACAGATTTACAAGTGAAAGATATTAAAGAAGTTCTATATTTTCAAAATGTCATTAAAGATGGCAGAAATTAAACCAGTTCCAAGGAAGAGCTATCTCAGAACCTTTAATGTTTTCTCTCCACATTTTGAATGACATTATTATGGTCTTTCTGTCCTCACTAATAAAATAGTGGAACATTTCCAGCAGGCTCACCCAATCATGCAATTTTGTTTATTTTATCTTAACCAAGATTCTGTTCTTTTCTACAACTACTGAACTAAATAGGTTGCTGTGAGATAACCCTCTCGCTCTTTTGAGTAATGTTTTATTATTTTAATATCTGATTTTGCAGACCCTAAAATGTTCCTTCCTTTCTTTTGATGCCAATAATGAGTTTGTCCATGTTTTAATGATTTAATTTAAATGTAAATGAAAAATTTGAGGATAAATATTTTTCTCTAGGCCTGATCAGGTTTACATATAAAACAAGGTGAAAAAGGTGACGTTCATACTTAGGAGAAAATCTGCAAAACAAAATGTAAAAATCTTAAGAATTTGTATACCACTTTAAAATTAAGTAGGAAAATAAGTAAAAACAGGTTAGTAAAACAGTTCATAAGGACAAACATCAGTTACTCTTTCTGGCAGCTTTAGAAATATTTCCAGTTCAAACTATTTGAAATCCGTTTGCAATATGGCTTTAATTCCACAAAAATATGAGTATTTGAGACTTCCGATGAGACATTCAAAACACACATAAAACTGCTGGATGGTATGGACTAAGGCTTAATGAGAGTATTAAAGGCTTACTTTTGTTGTTGTGAATTGATACATTTGGTACCTCAATTTGGACTATTGTATTGTGCTTCTAAGCATTTAAATATATCAACACCAGATCCCACTATGCTTTGTCCCCAAAAGACACTGAATTTGCAATAAACAATGGAAAGAAAAAAATAATCAGGATCATGACCACTTAAATCCTTTGCTCACTCTAATCAAAACTGTTAAGTAGATAATGTGAAAATGACCAGAAAAGCAAAATGCACACTAACAACCCTTTAAAATTATACTGATAAAAGCAAATATGTTATTATGAAAATTATTCAAGCAGGAACACAGCATCTGAGGAAATATTGTTGCAGATAACAGTATAGCTAGAAGGGTATTTTTTTTAAGCTTTGAATGTTTGATCTTACCAGTTGACCAAATAGTGATTAAAATGTATTCTTTTTATTAATCCTTTTCATATCTGATAAAGTTTTTCCTGGAGGTTTCATTTTCATTGGAACCTGCTTGAGAAATCAGTATTGCAGTATGGGTTAGAGTGACATTATAATCTGGAAAGTGACTGTCACCTTCTTAACCAATAAATCTACCCTTCAACTCCTATCTGGTTAGTGACAAGAACACATTTTTAAAAATTTTAGCCTTACTATGGTAATAGACTTCATGTACGCTAGATTATTTTTTTCTCATGCTGTCCATCAGCTTAATTATTTCCTGTTTTAGCTGCAAAAACAAGCTTTAGTTGATTACATCTGTGCAAACCCAACCACTTCAATTACTAGGTTTGTAGATGGATTCTTGTACTTTTCACAGGGTAGCTCACTTTTCTAAATAGGGAATTTAGGGTTGGGTGTAGAATACCAGAGGACGTATTATATATCCATAATAATTTCTCTTTGTACTTAGCTGCATTACACTGGTAGCAGCGTGAGCTCTTCTGTCCATCAGGAAAGGCGTGCTAGGATCCAATGGCAAAAATATTCCAGTTGTAATTTCTAATTTATACCTAAAGTTCAACTAAAAGTAAGCAACCATTTAAATTGTTTATAATCTAGAATGTTTATTGCATCATTTATTTATTTTTTTTAATTCTCTGTCATTTTTAGCAAAATTGCACAATCCATTTATTCTCAGCCATCTGAGAATTAATACACGGAAATTCTCTGTCATAAAAGGAGACAGTTGGAATATTACTTTTCACTTTATAATTTATAAATATAGTAGAATGGGTGAATAGTAAGAACAGAAATATATATATCATTGGAAAAGGTGTTTATAACACCCCCATTTGCCCTACACAGTGTAACAAATATATCCTGGGTCACATAATAGGAAGGCAAATGTAGAGGTCACTTTCTTCTTTCATAACGATCTCTGGTTCTGAGTAGGACAATTTATTCTCTTGAAAGAAGTATCAGTGGTACCTGTATGAAGCTTTGCAGGCACATGGGTGCATACATAGTATATAAGAGTGCATTTTTTAAACTCAGTACTGTATTGTTGTGAAATATGGGAAATACTACCTTAAAAATATCTGGACTCTTGTGCTAAAATTTAACTTAATATTTTTCTTTATTTTGATTAGTTACTGCTCTTTTTTCATTTAAAGGCAGAAGATAGCTAATCAACAGTTATGCATCAGTTTTCATCCACTGGCTTTGTTGAATTATTCCTAAACCTATTTATTGTGAACTCAATATAAAACTGCCGTTGATTTCAGGATTTTGAAGGGGGGGGGGGGGCGGGGGGGGGTGTTTCTTTTTTTTTTTTTAGGGGTTTTTTTTGTGTGTGTTTGTTTTATTTTTAAACCAATTAAAAGGTACTGTTCTAATTTCTTTGTTGCTCCTTATCTTTTATGTTCATTTTTTCACTTATTTTCTCTTACACTTCTTTCTCTTTCTCAAATGTTCTGCTGCAACAAATGAGTCTTAAGCAAAAAAATCCTAGAAAATAATATTGTTTGGAGAAAAACTTTGATGCTCTGAACATCACTCTTACTATAGATCCTCAGATTTGTCCAAATGTGTCCAACATTCACTAGTTGTCTAGCTTTACTAGTAGTATTTGTTCATTTAAGTGAAATGTGGTAGCAGCTGGTTCATAAAACTATCTGAATATTAGCTATTAAAAAAGTAAGAAATAAGGAAGGTGATAAGTTGAACACAGAAACTCAAATACTAAGAAGTAGGTGACAACAGAGATAGTAAGAAAAACTAGAACTCTGCAACCACTGACTGATGAGCTGCTAGAAGAACTACTCAATAACAGGCTTCAAGGAGGTCAACCTGTGTAACTGATAAGAACGGGGAAATACGATAACCATGAGTATTGAGGGGACTTGAGGAAAGAACAATGACGAGGAAGGAGTGGGAAGGATCAGGATCGATGAAGGAGAGGCAAACATTTCCAGCACAAGGGAGTCTTGGGAGTTTGACAGCCACCCATAACATCCTTCACAGTGTGAAGTTCCCTCTGGCGTAATGCTATGAATTTTCTCAAAGTGCGAGAAGAGTTTACATTAAGCTTCCTGACAGAGACAGAAGCATGGAAAAAGCAGGAATATCAGCTGAGAACCAGAAGAATGAAGGTCTTTTCTTGGGTTCATAAATATGTCAAATGTCCACTAGAAATAAACGACACCATTTCTTTTTGCTGCAGTCACATTGCTTTTGAGAAATCTGTGATATCTGAGTCACACAGAAGATGTTACACATAACTTTTGAATGACAAAAATAGTGATTTTCAAAAGAAAGAGTTTTTCAAAGTCTGTTTTTATTTTTGGTTGTTTTGCAAGGTTTTAAAAATGGTCTGTTGCTGTGTGGTTACAGTACTGCTTGATGTTTTTTATTACAAATTGTTGAGAGTGTAAGAGGTCTGCTTTAATACTACAATTCAAGTGCTGAGAGTGACTTACAATAGCCTTTTTCTTCCAGGATAAAACTGTAGTATCCAAATGAAGGGGTTTAAATTCTCTGGTTCAAAGTCAAAGGTTTTTTTGTGATAAAAAAATTATTTCTTTCTCTAATTCCAGTTTTACTTTACGAAGTATTTTAAAGTTCCTTTCAGAATCATCTGTAGATATTCATATGAAAAGACAGGAAGAGGAAAGCAAAACACACAGGCACAAAGGTATGTGGTAGCGTCAAGGGAGTGAGCTGAAAATAATTTTAGTTGACAGTTGGGCTCCATGTTCAGCTTGTAACTTAGCTGTATGCATTGTCTTCACCTAGAAAGTGAAATGGGAGATACTGATCAGAATATCAACACTGAGTTCAGGGACCTAAACAGAAAATAACCCTATTTTGAATAAAGCATAGATCACAAGAAAAAAATATATTATGGAGTCTTTCAGGCTAATGAGATCATATCTGCCCGCTGGTTCTCTGCTACAAGGCTACTGGAGAGCAAGAAATGACACATGGGACAACACTGACCAGATGGATGAGAAAACATTGACACTGAAAACAGCTTCAGCCTGAGAGTTATTAAATGACAGGTTTTCAACAAATGAAAAATTGTCATCCAAGGGTGATATGCCACCTGAACTTCTTTGAGGGAAACAGAATCTAATAGAGCCAATAAATTTTTCAGGAAAGAATTCTTCATAGGATAAAAATTTGGGGTTTATGATGGGGTTTTTTGTTTGTTTTTGGTTTTGTTTTTAATTAGCAGTAGTTAGTAGAGTAAATTTCTGTTTTTCTTTCACTGAAATAATGCTTTTTTCAAAATATGACACAGAACACAGAGCCAAAGTCTGGGAGTATTGGAAACTTACCTCTAAAATATAGCTAACAGCAAGGCCTTCACAGTCATCGTGACATACATATAACAGAGTTTCTTGGTATTACATTATTTGGAAAAAATGTAACACACATTGATTTTTGTAACTGAAGTCTCATCTATATATGAGTCTAAGAGCACTGATGCCTTCTTTGAAATATAGATAATAGATTCTGGGTTACTCTTAGAGTAAGATTGGCTGAAAGAGGGGTGAGGACATGATAACTGCATATAAATATAAAGGTCTAGGTAATGCTGACTTATGTTAACCTGTTTTCAACAAA
This sequence comes from Thinocorus orbignyianus, assembly GCA_013400375.1. Classification (NCBI taxonomy): domain Eukaryota; kingdom Metazoa; phylum Chordata; class Aves; order Ciconiiformes; family Thinocoridae; genus Thinocorus; species Thinocorus orbignyianus. The sequence goes on from VXBW01008242.1 coordinate 7,792, forward strand.
ATATATGCATGCATAAGTACCAAGTAAGTGTTAGTTCAATATCTGGTAATATTCCGATGGGAGTGAAAGGCTCTAGGCTTATAAATGCATTTAACATCCTTAATAAAGATGCTGACTTGCATCTTTTAGTCTTTCCATTAAAAGGCAAAATAATAATCAGTACTATATATGTAAATATTTCTGCACACCTATGATCATCTTCTGATTCTCTTTAACAGTGTCTTTTCAATCCATTAACTGATAGAGACGTGTTTTTGAAAAAGAACCTTTTTTTTTTTTATCAGAAATATCAATGCTTCTCAGAAACTAGAATATTAAAGTCAACTTACTATTTCTGGCTCTGCTGGGAATGCATTTGAATCCAGCCTGGACTGTCACAATCAAGACTAATTTTTGGTAGGTGTTTTCAACTGTTACAGTTTGGGTTCTACTTAATCTAAGGCTGCTGCTTTTCTCAGAGAATCATAGAATCATTTAGGTTGGAAAAGACCTCTAAAATCATTGAGTCCAACCATTAATCTAGCACTGACAAGTCCATCACTAAATCCCATCCCTAAGCACCACAACCACATGTCTTTTAAATACCTCCAAGGATGGTGACACAAGAACTTCCCTGGGCAGCCTGTCGTAAGGACCAATACATCCTGCAAAGATAATCAGTTATCACAACCAGTTATCAAGCTGTTGCTTATCTATAGGTTATTTGGAGTTATAAAGAATGAAGAGCACTATTTCATTCCTTCTTACCAGGATGCATAAAAAAATAGGCTGCAATACTGATAGTAACCATGTTTACTAGAGCAGACTTATGTAATCTATTTAGCTTGTTTCCTTGTGCCCAAGACTATGAGTTACTGTCCAGAGTACAGCTCTCTTTCCTTGGATTACAAAGGGAGTCTATATTAGATATCTAAACTTTTAGAACTAAATTTAGGGAAGATGAGTCCTAATTCAAGATATTTGACATAATCTATTTGGAAAAATTGTTTTAGAAACCAAAACAAAGCCCAAAATGTCCCATCCTACACTCTGCTGAAGTTAGGAATTACAATTGGTTGTGTAAGAAGTAAACTATAGATAATTTGTTGATCAGAGAAGTTAAGCCAGTACCAGACATGGGAACGTACTGTTTTGAGCCAGTGGCAACCGTTGGCCAGCAATGTTACGTTCCTATGATGACTTACATATTTGTGTTAAAAGTTTGCATAAGAAATGATCTGTGAAAACCACTTGCTTGATGACATTCGTATCTGAACTGCTCAAGGATGGAAGATAATCAGAAGAGGATGCGACCGCAGGAAGAATAGTGGGCATATCAGGAGGGTCGAAACACAACAAATGAAAGGATAAAAGGAACTGCTTAACTTGTTTGAGTTTGCGAGCGTTTGGTGGAGCTGCGTCTCCCCAGTCGCCCAGCACTGCATTTTCTCTCCTATCTTAAATAAATAATTAATTGACTGGATTTGGACTCAAAAGTGTCTTGATTAACCTATAATAGTTGCACACTCCTGTAATGCTCAATAATTATTTCAAAGACATTGTTGTAATGCACTCTTTTATAAAGTCTTTCTATCCTCAGGAAAGTAAAGAAAATTAATACAAAATTTCATGAGTAGTATCCAAGCTTGAATATAACACAATGGGGTTTTGTCTTAATACAATTTATTTTAGTTTAGACAGAGATGTACTGTAGTGCTGAAAAATTTTAAACACTGCTGTAGCATGTTATTAACTTTGAACAATAGTCCCATCAGAGAGAAAAAGAAAATCCATTTCTTTCATAGAGGAAACGCATCTTGAACCTGAAAATGCTTAGCCAGCTGGCTGCCCTGCAGTTTTACAGTTGAAATTAGAGAAGAAATCAATATATCATCCTTCAGCTGTCAAGTGTATTGTAGACATTTATAATGAGCATATACAGAAGAGAAAAATATTATTCTACTTCATTTCTATTAATGACACTCACTTTGACAATAAAATAAGAATTGCAAAGCTTTTGACAAAGACAAAAATAGACTACTATGATATACAATGAAAAGTACCAGACAAGGACCAGGTCAAATACCTTTGACCTTCCGAATTAGCATGCCTATAACCCCCATTGTCCAAAAAGAGTCTTGAAATCAATCTTTATCAGACTTACTGCCAAGACTAAAAATCAATCCACCCAAGGGACGAACATTGCTTTTTACAAGTGATACTCTGATACTTTGAGCCATGGCATGTCATAAAGGTCTCACAACTTAGAGAAAACAGGTCAGTTCAGAACCATAGACAGGGTGAACCTGGAAGAAAATGGTGTTCCTTTAATAAATAAAGTAATAAAGTAATAGATTTTTCCCAATGCATTTTACACAATTTTGACGTTTTGAGGATTTTTGTTTGTTTGGGTTTTTTTCCCTGATTGTTTTGGGGGCTTTTGTTGTTGTTGTTGTTTTGTTTGGTTTGTTTGTTTGTTTTTAATATATATAATACCTGGGGTAGAGGGAGGGCAGGTTATTTGAAAGTGGGTTACTTGCCTGGGACTATTCTGTCCCAGGTAGCAAACATTTTATGTACATATGATAGAGCATACCATACAGAAACATAAAATTGTAGAAAATGGGGTTTAGTTGGTGAGTTTTGGAAGGGCGAAAGGTAGTCTGGCTGCATCCATGGTGTACTTCCATCTGTATACTTACAATTTTCTTCTCATAGAAGAAATTGAAGTGTCCTTCAATGTCCCTCTCAAGCACAGATTCTTCAGATTCTTAGGGATCTGGAAAGAAAGTAAGGAGGGAAGCAGTTATACAGAATCTCTGCTAGCAAAGAAAAAACTGTTGTGGGTTTTGGTGGTTTGCTTTGTTGTTGGGTTTTGCTTTGTTTTGTTTTATTTTGTTTTGTTTTTTCCCATCGAGTGCTTGTTTATCCTTGTTGTCATTGGAAGTACTACAAGAATCATTTGGAGGAGGAAAACACAATACCCACTTCACTAAAGATCTACAAGAATTTCCTCTGTAAACGGTGTAACTAGAAACACAGCAAAGAAGCTGTGCTGCTTGGACTCTGACAAACTATACCTTTGTTCTGACAGCGTGTTGCTTCTTCCTCATTTTGCAATCAAGGAAAATACATTCAAGTCAGTATCCTCTTTAGTCTATTTCTTTGCTAAAATACCCAGACCTCTAGAAATCTCAGTTATGGATGAAGAATTATGTTTTCTTCTGAAACTGCCTATATCTTTCAATATAAAAAGAAAAAAAAAATGCCCGATGCTCAGGAGGGCTTCAACTCTCTTCAGGTGTCGGTGTCACATCTTTACATGTCCAACAGACTCCTAGGGCATATGAGTTAAACACAAAGTTGAGTGTTAAAAGGTTTCTGTCACACAATACAGGCGGCTGACTGTGGCCATGCTTTGAAGAAATCTACCACCACTGATGAAAAGCATAGTGCTTGAAATTCATGAGCTAGTTTGAAGACATATAGCAAACAAAAGAATAAAAAAAAAATTGGGAATGAATAAATAACACTTCAAGACATAAAGCAATGTGTGTGAGGTGAAAAAAACCCAAACAACTAAATAACTCACCACAAAGGTAAAGTTGCTCTCCACTGGGGTGGCTGTGGAGAACTCGGAGAGACTGGCACATCCTGTCTACAGGCAAACAATAGATGCTGAGGTGTAAAACCACTAGTGTACCACTCCTGGTACACTATTGAGCTGTATAGCCATGCATTCATACAGGTATTGAGAGATATAGATAAACAAACAAACAAACACATTAAATTTGGATTATGGTCCCCTGCAAGATAAGTGAAGCCAGTTTGTTTGTATTAAACTTCTTTACCATTTTGCTGCAACATTTTTTATTTTTGTCATGGAGAGCATATTTTTTTCTAATTTTAGTTATATTTAGAAGGTGAAACTCTTAAGACTGATGGAATATTGTTTTTCACAAACATTCGAGAGTGGAAATATTTTCTCAAGTGAAGCTAGTAAATAATCTGAAAGCAAAAGTGAAATAATTTGACTCGGACTGTAGGTGTATTTTATCAATTTGTTTAATAATAATGAAGGTCTTCTCACCAATTAATTATTTGTTTAATATAAGCCAACCTGCTCCAGCTTCCAAATACAACAGCAAGGAGTTCTGATGGGCTGCCATTTTCCCCAGGGTCCAAAACCATATTTTGACAAACCTTGGTTTGGCTTTTGTTCAGTTTTCTAGCATGCATAAAATGGAAAATAAGCCTTGGACGTGTTCAGAAAAATAGTAGAAACCAGAAGCTGACACAGACAAAAATATATGAAAAGAGTGAAGGCATAGAGCTGACAAAGCATTCCATTCCAGGAACCTCTGAGAATAAAGTAGGGTAATAAATTGGAAGGAATAAAAGGCAACCGCAAAAGATTATATTTTCAGTGCTTACTTGTACAATTAAATGGCTACTGAGTTTGTGGGTCAAGGATGTTGGTGCAAACTATAACAAGTATCAAGGCCACCCATTCAGTAATACAGACACTTGTTCTACAAATTGCAAGGAAGCTACAAAGCTCAGACACACATGATGTCTTTTTTTCCATGATCAACAGAACAACAAAGGTATCTTTAAGTCTTCAAATTTGGAATTTAGTTAATATTTTTTTGTCAACACCTGCAGCACTTTAGGCAATATTTCTATTACAAAATGAAAAGGAATACTGATTTTCATTAGGTGTTTAAACAATCTAAAATCTGTGTATACATTCACAAATTTATCTTTCCTCATTAGGCATGTGCTTTAATATTACATTAAATGATTAGACTATTACTTGAAAAAAGCATATATTGCAGTATGTTTATACACTTTATTGTGCAATCAGCATGTGATGAATAAACAACTAGTACTAGTAATGACAAATAGAATACAAAAACTTCTAAATTAAATTGATAGTTTCACCACCTGAAGTCATTCCTTTGTGTCCTTGTAGCAAATCAGAAATATCCAGCTGAAAGAACTATTACAAAATTAGATCATGTGAATTTTGGTTCTGTGAGCTGCATCAGCTCACCGTGTGGTTTGTTTTGTTTTGTTTTGTTTTGTTTTGTTTTGTTTTGTTTTTTAAACACACATGCCACATTGTAAAGCAAGGTTTTGTTGCAAATAAAGACATACTTTCATCTTTGAAGGCTTGCATCCCCTTTACTTACTTCGGCAAACATTGTTTTTTTTTTCCTTCACTACATACTTCACCTTTAGCCACATTACTACAATTTTAAAGAAGCGTCCTTTAGCTGTTCCTATGAATTTGCTCTATTACTTAAATAATCTAATTTGCCAGTATTCAGAAATTTCTTCACCAGCAAGACTTTCCTTAATTTGATTCAGTACTGCTATGTCAACTTTCATTTTCATTCTGCTTCTCAAAGTTGATAAGAAGAAAACTCTTGAATAACTCCAGGTACTTAGCTCATATTAATAAAACCTCTTCTACTTCCCTGGAGGGACAGATTTAATATTTATTACTTCACTGACACTACCATGTGCAGTAAGTATAATGTCCACTCCTTCTGAGTCACAAGAGAGTTCAACAGCAGTTCAGAGAATTCCCAATGTCATGTTACTAGTCATCACATTTATTTTATTTGCATTACAAATATTTTCTCCATTTAAACTTTGGGAATTAATGCAGGCTGAACATAAATGATTAAATTTGATGTAATACCTCTATTTAAATTGTACATATTAAATCGACATCCTTCTTTCTCCCAAGACAGTTGCAGTTTAAGAGATTACTATAAAGTTTCCCCAAAATTAAGCAATATGTAATGAATTTACAACTATAACACCTGAAAGCACCGCTTGCTAGTACATTATCTATTATTTCCCATCAAAAATCACTTTTCTGATTTTTTAATTAAATTTTTCAAACTAAGCCATCTGGTTCAAATTTTGCTAGTAACATTGCTAGTAACTGTCTCAGAATGGGATTTTTGAAAGTTTTCAGTGTGTGTGTGCACATGTATATATTTTCAGAGGTAACAGACAAACAAAAAAAAAACCCCAAAGCTAGGAATCTTAAAAAGATGATGATAGAGATTACTTTCAGAAATTGTTAGATTGTTCACTTGTTTGCATTACGTGGTGTTCTTTAACAATCTGTAAAAAAGTTCTTACATTTTCATATTGTGGTTTTCCTTAAAGGGGGATATGTAGTCTTTTTTTTTTTTTTTTTTTTCCCCATGAGAAATATTTCAATATTAGGTCAAGTTGTTACGTTATTCATAATTTATCATTAAAATTAGAAATCCTGTGTTGCATATGCTCTGTATACATTCATTAAAATGGATTAAGTCTCCAAAGACTGGGTTTTTGTTTCTTCTATATATATGTATCATGCCTTCCCTGAGTCATGCTTAAATACTGTCTGAAAAGTTAATTAGCACAACTCAAAACTATATTAACAATTTAACAGTATGGATGGCTGCAGACCAATATTGCACCAGTGCTGTAGCTCTGATTCATCTACTGGTATAGATGTCCCGTGGTATGTAGATGTTCTGATGGTACTCCTGCAATATTATGTATGAAGACCTATGATACAAATACAGAATAGAGAAGAGTTTGAATACAGGAGGAAAAGAAACAGATGGTGTGACTAGGACTGGCTAGAAGATGGGAAATACGACACCGGTTGTGTGAAGAAAAATGGAACCACATCAGAAAGAAAATTAAAAGTTAGTAAAGGATAAAGATTCAGGGCAAAACCTACCACGTACAGACTACAGGGTATACATCTAGAAGGGAGAGAGAAATAAAGTAAGTAAACCTAGGACCTGCAATATGCTTTGTGGTTTTGATAAAATGTTTCTATCTGTATACAGTTACATTTGTCCAAGGATTTCAGGGTGGCTAGTTAAAACTAAGGAATGAAAAGGTATGACAAGATTCATCTCAGCTAATTGTATTCATCAACCAAAGATGTTTATGCCAAATAAGTTGTTCTAGATTTCCTCAAAACTTGATGGGAGGAAAGCATTGCAGGCAATTATTCTTTTCTTAACATAACTATCTACGCTTGTGGAGTATGAAACACTCACTGAAAATAGCAGTCCTGATCACACAGGAAGCTATACAGTTGGCCTTTTGGGTGGCTAAAATTTTGAAGAGATGAATCACAATTATCAAGGCAAAAGTTTGGACACAACATAGACACAGAAATGGGTATATTTTACAGTAAGGCATACAGGACACTTTAAATATTTACTTTTTCCTATTTTTAGAAACCTTTCTCTTATTGTAATGTCTGAAAAACATAAAAAATAAATTGATGTCTGAGTTAATTTTTCTAAGTCTAGTCACTTCAGTATCTGACATTTTTAGGAGGAATATTTTTAACTATTTGGCTAATTTCGTAGAATCATAGACTCATCTAGGTTGGAAGGGATCCTCAAGATCATCAAGTCCAACCATTAACCTGACACTGCCAAAATCACCACTAAACCATGCTCCTGAGCACCACATCTACCTGTCTTTAAATACCTTCAGCGATGGTTATTAAACCACACTTCCCTTGGCACTCTGTTACAATGTTTTGTAACACTTTCGGTGAAGATTTTTTTCTTTAGTTAAGATGAATTGATATTAGATTACTTTTCATAAAGAAAAGTCCACTACTGTCCTTGCAGCAATCTCAGAATATAATAATTTGAAGATAATTAGCCAAATACATAGATTTATGTTTTATGTTAACATTCATGCCCCCATTTTTATTTTCAGTAAACAATTATTCATTGACTCACAGTATTTTACATCTGTAATTCAAATCACATATTTTAAATTAAAACTAAAGAAGAATGCAAATAGTTGATTTCAAAAGGCAGCTGAGAAGAGATGCAAAGAAATATTTTTCAATCTGTTTTCATCAAAGCATGTATGCTTTTAAAAGAAAGACCAGAGACGAGATCAGGAAACCATTTCTAAGCATTTCTGAAGATCACAAAAGCCATAAAGTACTGAAACAAAATCCAGATCTTTATTTTGAACCACAGATCAGGTTGTAGTACTCTGAGTGTGTCGAGACTGCCCTAAAAGTTTGACCTTTGTATTATGAGCTTAAACTTCTGACAAATTAAACACAAGTCTTGTACTGTCTCCAAAGCCACAAAGAAACAACTGTCTCATGAAAATGCCTACAAGAGCTCCATTGTTCACTACTGTTGAGTCCACATAGACAGAATAACTGACGCCAGTTAGCTCTACCTGTCCCGCTGCAGTGTTTGATAAGATTCTGTTGTGGACACTTCTGTCCCTTGATGTGGAGGAGAAGACACCGAAGTTCATCTCATGTCATCAGCTTCTTGCTTCCAGTTCCACGTGGGAGGAGCATTGAAGGGAGGAGTGGGATTGTTTAAAGTTACTTACCTTTTTGAGAGAAGGTGATTAGCTGTCAAAGAGGTGGTTTGCAGAGCAGGAGACTAGAACAGCCTTGAAGAATGGACTTTATCTATTCCCTGTAAACATCATGTACTAATATTTTAGATGTAGCTTTTATACACTTTCTTTTGCATCTATACTATAACAAACAGGCTGTCCTATAGATTGTGTTACAGACTGACCAAAGTGTACAATCCTTTTTCTCAGGTTTTACATAGTGTCATCATGGCTCCAAGACATAGCTGTTGCCATGTAGGCAATTTACATTCTGAAATAATGACTGAAATAATGAAAATGTTGTTTGCAGCTTACCAGTGAAGTATTTGCATAGTTTAAAATTACATGTGTTCTAAGTTTTAAATGCTCTGAGGTACACCATGAAAGTAGAAAAATAAACCTGCTAGGGCAGCATTGGAGGAACACAAAAGAAATTTGTCTTTGAGTGATCTTGTTCTATTGGGAATAACACGTGGTCTTTGCCATTTTCAGTCTTTGTTGGCCAGAACCAAAATCATGCAAATGCATTGCCATCACAATGATACAGATGTCCTGTGCTCCAGGACTTAGTCATGCATTAGCCATGTTTCATTTGGCAGTATGGCAAGGTTTCGAGGGTTTAAAACCTTGCTGCTTCTAACCAGAATGCAGCATGTTCATGTAACAAAAGTCTGACCTCAATAATTCCATCTGTATTTGTCACGTACCCCTCAGAAGGGGGTGGGGTAAGTGACTCAGATTGGTAAATCCCCAGCAGCTTGGACTAAAGTGAGACAAACCTCAAGGTCTGTATACAAACATTTTTCAGGTTAGTAACCAAGTCTCAACTAAGTCCACAATAATTAGTTATGTATATAAGAAATTATGGCAAAAGGTAAGGTATACAATTGTATTAATTAACGGTAGGTATACAACAAACTATGTCAAGGGGTACTTAATAACAGGTGTACAGTGTGGTATGGTATACCTTGTGCTACTTCTTTGAATAGAAAGAGAAAAAAAAAGAATCACACAGTCACAGAATCACAGAATTGTCAAGGTTGGAAAGGACTTCTGAGATCAGCAAGTCCAACCATACACAAAACCACAACTCACACCGTATAATCTTGGCCACTAGAGCGTGTCCTGAACTACCACATCTACACGTTTCTTTAATATTTCCAGGGATGGTGACTCAACCACCTCCCTGGGCAGGCTGTTCCTGTGCCTGACCACCTTCTCAGCAAAGTAATTCTTCTTAACATCCAGTCTAAACTTCCCCTGCCACAACTTCACACCATTTCCTCTGGTCCTGTCCTTCTTTCATTCACATGGAAGAAGAGGCCAGCACCCACCTCTCTATAACCTCCTTTCAGATAGTTGTAGAGAGTAATGAGATCTCCCCTCAGCCTCCTCTTCTCCAAACTAAACGTGCCTAGTTCCCTCAACCTCTCCTCATAGGACTTGTTCTCTAGACCCCTCACACGCTTGGCAGCTCATGAAAACAAAGAAGGAAAGAATAGAAGGGAAGAAGCAAAGGGATCAAGAAGGAGAGATCAAATGAGAAATTGAGAGGGAGAGAGATAAAGAGATCACCAGTCCTGGTTCCAACATGACTTCAGTCGGTACAGATTGTAGAAGTGCTCTTCAGAGTCTTTTCAGGGAAATATCTTTCCAGGTCATAAATCTTCTTCTCTTCTTCCTCTCAGGGAAAGTCTTCCCCTCTTTTATGTTTGCCCACTACTAGGAACAGTTTCATCTCAAGTTTCTCTCCTCACTGGGTGATGTGCAGCATGATTTTGCACGGGGAGACAAGAGCTATAGTCATATGTGTTTAACATGATCTCAATAATCTTTATTAGCATATGCAGGGGTATGAACTTTAACATGTGTTTCACAGATAATGAGGCAAGGGTCAACACCGGGCACAGTGTCCTTTTTGGAGAAGCAGATCATCCTTCGTGTGAGAGAAAACAAGGCTGTTCTGCTTTTTTAATACTAGTCTACGAAACACCAGTATCTCTCTTTCCCTCAAATAGCACAACAGACAAACAGGCATTACCCTTAGTTCCTTGAGCAGAAGGCCTAGTACTGCAAATGTTTGAGATGTTAAAAGTTTCTTCAGGCTGCTTTGTTTAGGAGAAACTGAATGGTCCATTACACTCCAAGAGGAAATGTTGTCCCTTACAGTATTCACCTTCCTTTTACATATCCTGAATCTCATCACACTTTCACCTGCTCTCTGAGACTCCTTTGCATTTTTTACAAGGGAAGGGGTACAATAATGACCCCTGACACTGAAGCAGGTGAAAAGAAATACAAAGGGGAAGATGCAGGTGCAATGATCATAGACAGGTGGAAGCAGGAGTGCTAAATTCCATTTAACAAGGAGAAGGAATGCACTAATAATCCATTAACGCAATAATTATGTGTGTTTGTGCACCAAAGGCATGGAATTAGCTACTGTCTATTTGTGAGTGCACTGTGTGATTCCCATTTTTGTGGAACCTAGATCTGATCTGCATAAAACAACAAAAAGGTATCTGGAAGCAACCTGAAAAGTGCTTTACCCCTCTTCATGCAGAAAGTTAATAAAATCCTGGACTAATTTTCTTCTCAAATTTTCATCAGTATGTGCAAAAAGCCTGTTTAAAAACGATAACATATGAACCGTATCTAAGGAGTTCCACTCGATAAGTTAACAAAAAAATGAGTTTTGCAACTCTTCTCCATTTTTGTTCAGATTGTATGTCTATTTTAATCATGCTGGAAGAACACCCTTAAATCTATTTTCAACACTTAAACCGAAAGCTGTTATCTATGCTAAAACATACAGAAACTCTAGTGTCCCATCATGCCGCTTGTTGTCATGCATTTAGGTGGTGATCACACCTGTTTGAATTCTAGGGAGTGCATTTGTAATTCCTATAGTATTGATTCCACTATGGAGTTCCTGTCAGTTAATAGTAACCATAGTCTTGACCTTGCTGCGTAGCTTGTCAATAGCTCTTCCAGTATTTTCTTTTCCAAAATTCATGAAAAATCCTCAATGTTGACTGACACTCACCGGGTCAAGGTGAGATATATTATCTGAAAAACTTCAGTTAGGATTTTATCATTGACACTGGGCATCAGTCAAAAGTGTTATCTTGCTTCTAGAAGATCACTGTCCCCTTAGTCCTAATTCACCAGAGAGAATTTTAAAGAACACTATTACTAAAGCAAAAGCATTTGAGCATTGTTTTTGATTGCAGGACAACAGCAGTGTGCCCCCGGGGTCAGAACTGAATCCAATACTGTTTAACGTCTACATTGACAGTCTGGATAATAGGGCAGAGTGTGTTCTCAGCAAGTTTGCAGATGACATAGAAATGGGAAAAGTGGCTGATATGCCAAGGGGTCATGCTGCCATCCAGAGGGACCTCAACAGGCTAGAGAAATAGGTTGACAGGAATCTCATAAAGTTCTGAAAGGGAAAGTCCTGCACCTGGGGAAGAGCAACCTCGTGCAGCAGCTCATGCTCGTGACCACCCAGCTGGAAAGGCCGCCTAGCTCTCCAAATAATGGCTGGAGATCTTGGTAGACACAAAGTTGAACAGGAGTCAACAAGATGCCCTTGCAAAAAAGTCTAATGGTACCCTGGGTCACATTAGGGAGAGTGTTGCCAGCAGGTTGAGGCACTTAGCACTGATGGGGCCACAAATGGAGTGCTCAGACCAGTTCTGGGCTCCTCAGTACAAGAGATACTGGAGAGTGTTCAAAGAAGGGGCAGAGGATGATTAAGGGACTGAAGCACCTCTCATAGGAGGAAAGGCTGAGAGAGCTGGAACTGTTCAGACTGCAGAAGAGAAGGTGCATGGGGGATGTCATCAGTGTCTATAAATACCCGAAGGGAGGAAGTGATGAAGAAGACAGAGCCAGGCTCTTTTCTGCATTGCCCAGTGATGGAACCCGGAGGTAATGGGCACAAACTGTATCACAGGAGTTTTGACCTGAACATCAGGAAACACTTTTTTACTGGGAGGGTGACTGAGCACTGGCACAGGCTGCCCAAAGAGGTTGTGGAGTCTCCCACCCTAAAGATATTAAAAAACCATCTGGACATAGTCCTGAGCAATTAGCTCTAGGTTCCTCTGCTTGAAAAGGGCTGTTGGAGCAGATCACCTCCAGAGGTCCCTTTCAACCTCAATCATTCTATGATTTGGTGAAGCTTCAGGGGGGAAAAAAACCAAACAAAACAAAACAAAACAAACAACTCGTCTTGTGTACAAGTTGGGCTTTGTTTTTTTTTTTTTGCAAAGCTGGATTGTAAGGTTGGAAGTGTCACCATTTACTGTTATTAAAACTGAAGTTCTGAGGTCTTATGTGGGAAGCTTGCTAGCTGCAGAAATTGTTGTGCAGCTCAGTAGTTGGAAAAACATCCTTTTTTTGTTGTGTCTTCAAAAATAAAATATGAAAATGCAGCAAGGAGTAAATATTTAACACAGAAGAAAGTACTGTTATTTTGGAATCAGTATTTCTAATTCTGTGTCTTGAACTGTGCTAAGTAGCAATATTTACCCAGTAAAACTATCCTGGTGCACCTGGTGTGCCATCAGACACAATTTACGTCAGGATAGCAGGGTGCTCCCATTTCTGAACATCTCTGACAGCATAGCATCTCTATTTTTTCTCAAAGAAAAGTCAAGAAGAAAGGAAGAAACAAGTTTTCTACAGCAAAAGAGAAATAGATTGTTGGAAGAAATAGGCCAGATGACCTAGGCCATACACGTTCAGGATCCAAGTGCTATTCCTAATGGCACTTGTTTCTGGCAGTAACACAGGCTGCATATTTAGGATATTTTGAAAAGCATATGACCTTATCATTGCTCAAAAGGTTTCAGTTATGGTGACAGAGGATAATGCATAATTCATCAACAGCCTTCTACATCCTTATCAGTTAGAGTGAAGAGAAACAAGGTGCTTAATCATGGTCAAGATCCTGATCTCAGAATCGCAGAATGATATAGGGTTGGAAGGGACCTCTGGAGATCATCTAGTTCAACCTCCTTGCCAAATTAGGTCCTCCTAGAGCAGGTTGCACAGCAACTTATCCAGGTGGATTTTGAATGTCTCCAGAGACAGAGACTCTGCCACCAGGCCCCTAATCATCTTTGTGGTCCTCTGCTGTACCCTCTGCAGCCGTTCCCTGTCCTTTTTGAACTGGAGAGTCCAGAATTGGATACAGGACTGCAGATGAGTCCCCACCAGAGCAGTGCAGAGGGGCAGGATAACCTCCCTGGACCTGCTGGTCACACTCTTCTTGATGCACCCCAGGATGCCATTGGCCTTCTTGGCCACAAGGGCACAGTTCTGGCTCATGGTCATCCTGTTGTCCATCAGGACTCCCAGGTCTTTTTCCTCAGAGCTGCTCTCCAGTGGGTCAGCCCCTAGCCTGTGCTAGTGCATGGGTTTATTCCTGCCCAGGTACAGCACTCTACACTTGCCCTTGTTGAACTTAATCAGATTTGTCTCTGCCCAACTCTCCAGTCTGTCCAGGTCTTGCTCTATGGTGGCAAAGCTTTCTGGTTTGTCAGCAACTCCTCCCAGTTTTGTATCATCAGTGTATATTGATATGTCTGTAGCGAAACAATTTTGACTGTGGAAAGCAGACACTTTTGTAACAGGTCAATAGCCTTATTTATTTATTTATGAATTCATGAGACTATTAATTATTAATTAACTATTCATGAGACTTATAATTACCTTTGTTTCAAACCTTAGGTTTCAAAACAAATCAGTGTCAGAGCTCAGGTTTTACACATCACATGAGAGGGCAGAACACTTACAAACCATAATATATGTGGTTAATAAATATTCAGACTTTTATTTTAAATCTGTTAAGAAAGAAAAGTAAGAACAATAAGATATTTTTGCATGGAGAGAGACATCCTCAGGAAGAACTGACAGAAAATTCCAGAAAAAAAAATCCAATTTCACCGTTAAAAAACTTCTTTCCAGATTTCTCCTTACTCAAAATTTTCTGCTTATAGATTTGGTTTTGCTTTGGTTTGTTTAATTGTGTAAGACGGATATATCTTCTAGGTCTTTCCTAGCTGTCATTCTTGCATCTCATTCTTTTTGGTGGAATCGAATTACTCTTCTGCCTTATATTTCTTATAAGGCTACCCATTACGATCTGTGGATTCTATATCTCTGACATTACCCATGATTTCTTGGCTTTTAGCCATGGATTGTGGTTTTTCATTTTCTTCTAAACAAAGAGTACAATAGTTTATTCATTTAGCCTGAATATCGATAGCTCCATAATGTTGCAATGAACTAAACGGTCAATCTGTACCAGTAGCAAAATTCTAGTAGCAAACACAAGAAAATCATGATCTGTTTAGGAATTTTCAATGAGGAGAAGAAGAGATGAAATAAATAGCAGAGGCTAAACTAACAGTTGTGAGTGATTCGAATCTCAGCACTGTTTATAATGAAAAATGCAATATATGGTTACAATCCTCAAATGGGACTCTGCAGAATAAGCTATTAAACTACAAAATGTGTCCTGCTGTTAACAATGATACATTCCAAGGCTTTGTTTGTATTTTTATCCCTTCACTTTGCCAGGTTATTTAATCCATTGGTCTATAGAGATTCAGAATTCGTTCTTCTGCAGGGTATTAATTCAAAACTAGATTATTAGAGACTAAAGCAGTACAATTTCACAGTTGCTGCAAAAGTACAGAGCAGAAGTACTAATGAAATAGATTGTTTTGGTTTTAAGAGAATACATGACAGTTTTGACAGCAAGACCTAAATTAATTTCAGCATGAAAGCATCAACTGCTAGCCAACAGTCTATTTGCTCCCTGTATTCAATAAGGAAAAGTACTACAAAAGCTGTACCCACCTGTCAGAAGTGGCCAAACAAAACATGAGTAATGTTCTTTTGGTTGAAAACAAAACCATTGGCTATTTGCTTGCAAATCATGCATATGAAACCTTACTTCCTGAACAGCAGAGAAGTAAAATATTTTAATTCAGCCATTTTTCCCAACTTTTAGCCAAAACTTTAATAAAATTAAAAAATCCCCTTTGCTAAATGCTTGAAAAACTAAGCTTTTTACTTGATCTCTAACTGAACTCCTTTAAGATTTGTCCTTTCCTGATTCTCCTTTTACTGTCTTTTAAAATAAAAATAGTAGAATGCTTTTTGCAGATCTGCACTTGAAAACCATATTTCATGGTGATGAGTAGTACAGCATCACTGAATAATTCAGTTTGGAAGAGAACTCTGAAGACCATCCAGTTCAGTCCCCAGTCTAACCAGGATCAACTGGATCAGTACTAGATATTGTTCTCAAGCTGGGTTTTGAATATTTCCAATGGTGGAGATTCATCAGCTTCTCTGGAAAATCTGCCCCAGTGTTTGATTTCCCTCACTACAAATAGCGGGGTTTACTATGTCTAATCAGAATCTCTTTTGCTGTGCCTTGCGCTTGCTGTGTCTTACCTTTTCAATGCACCTCAGAGAAGAGTCTGGCTCTGTTCTCTCTACAACCTCTTACTGGGTAAATTAAGGCAGCAAAAAGATCTTCCTCTGCCAGTCTTCTCTTTTTAGTACTACTTGAACTTGGTTTTCTCAGACAGTCATTATGGGCTCCTGGACACCTTCACCTTCGTAACCCTCCATTGATCTCGCCCCAGTTTGTCGATATCTGTCTTTACTATGGAGCCCAAACCGATACTCATCTCTCTAGATTGAGTCTCACAAGTGTTGGATAGAGGGGAAGTATCATTTCTGTTGACCTTCTTCACCCTGAAGTGACATTGTTGAATCCTGTTCACCTTGTACAGTTGGACAATGATGCAAAACTGTTTTGCATTCAGTTTGCTCCTGGACCATGCAGGATGCATGGCATTATGCCATCACCAGAGCTGAATTTTGCATTTGCCTTTGTTGAAATTTAAGCTACTGTCAAACTATTTCTTCAGACTGCCAAATTTCAATTGAATAATGACCATTTCTTCCCTCATATCCAATAAATCTCAAGTTTTTTACTGTCCACAAATTTTCTGCGGGCATTCCATCCCCTTGTTCACGTCATTATTAAAGGTAGTATTACCTGCTTAACAGCTTCTGAGGAATTCTGTTCATTACTGGTCACTAGAAGGACTTTGTACTGCACTGTAACAAATAGTGCTCTATCTATAGTACACTTATCCAAACCACGCTGCATCATTATTAAGTCAAAGTAAACAGCGTCCTGCTTTCTTTTCATTCACAAGGGCAGTCATCTTGTCACAGAAAGCTATCGGTTTGGTCAGACATGTTTTGTCTATGATAAATCCATGCAAGAAATTCCCACTAACCTTTTGGTCTTTCCTCATTGCTACTCACTATATCCTCTTTCCTCAGTACTTAGGCCAACTAACATAGAATCATACAATCATCTAGGTTGCATATATTCAGCCAATAAATACATTTCTAAACTATTCCCTAAAATACCATTATTGTATTCATTCTGTGACCCTATGGAATAAGGACAATTCATCAGTTTAGGTTAAATACTTTGTAGGCATTTTCAAAATTGCTTTACACACAGAGTTTAAAAAAAAAATGCAGAAGACCCTACCTAATTGAGTGGATAATTTGAATAACAACCAAAATATGTGAAAAATTATCTCAATCTATGTGAATGCAAAACAATTATTTGGATCCATAATGAAGTTTTGTTGAAATCATATTTGCATTTCCTATAATAAAAATCTGAAGCAAATATGATTAATAAGAAAGACACATTAGAAACCCAAAGATACTACTGAGAACAGCTTTAGGTACTCCACATGCAGATTTGCTGATAAACTATGTACAAGGCAGAGAACAACCCAATAAATAGTTAGGATTAAACTAAATTTAGCACAACCACTTCATTCAAAATTTCCTGTGCACAGGAAATAGTCTTGTGATAATAAGTACACTGCAAAGCAATTAAATACATCACAGTAAATATGCAGTAGGATAAAAAGTGTGGTTAGGCATGTATAACTGATATTCCTTGGTATTGTCCCCTGGTTTATTTAGGTATAGTAAATAACAGAATTCAAGTACCATACCTAACTTTCTATTTTCTATTTTCCTTTCTCTCATTTCTGCATTTTCTGTAGGTTCTATTCCTGCAACTGGATTCATAAAAATATATCTGCACCTTGCAGAGCCTTACTTACCAAGACTATAAAGACATTCCTAAAGTGAAAAGACAATAGGGAACATTCAGTAATTCTGCCTGACCTCTATATATCACAGACCAGAGAACTTGCCCTTTTATTTGTGTAGATTGTATCTTTTGGAAATGCAACCAGTTCTCCGGGCATCAAAGTATGTAAGGATCCAACACTTTCCTTGTTGTTTTGTTAGGTTATTTATTATTGTTGGTTTGCCTTTTTTTTTAATCATCCTTTACCTTGATATTTAAACATATGCACTTTAAGCTTCCAGTACTTATTTCCTCTTTCTTGATTAATCTTATAACCTTTGGTATCCAGTGTTCTTTCTATGTGAGGATATTTATATATTGTTATGAAGTTAGCTGTCAGTCTTTCGATAAGCTGTGTAGGTAGAGGTCATCATGATGCCCACTGTAACAGGTTTATATTTTTTACAGCTTTTACCATTTTTAACATCCTGCTATTCTCTTAGAAAATGAAATGCAGAATGTTCAAGTCTTTATATTGTGGCACAATAAATTTCAGAATTTTTGGTGTACAATAGCGATCAGTATGCTTTCACTCTCTTTATTTCCCCATCGTTATTTCATTTTCTAAAACAACTTTTGTAATTTGTTTCTCTGAAGACAATTCAATTTATAAACTAATTAACAAATTTAAAAGTGTAGTATTTCTATATCTGCACTTGTTACTGATGTGTTTGCCAGTTGTCACGTCACCTCATTAATTATTTCTATAATTGTTTTCATTTAAAACAAAAAGGTAAAATGAAGACATACTGATACTTATTATTATTTTATTCCTTAAGAAGGCCTTGATATCATTTACTCCTAACTTGGGAATAGATACACCTTGGACACACCTCAAAATGCTTATTTGGCTTCTGTTAAAGCAAACAGAATAGGAGCATTTGTTGATGAGTGGTAATAGTTGTTTCAAAGCAAATGAAGAGTTACTAGAAGCAGCAGAAGAGAGTTCAACAAATGGAGAAATTTTTTTCTCTTATTCTTCTATTTTAGGCTCTGTGGTTTAGAATTTGTTAACCCACTGGAGTGTAGAATACATCTCTGTAGATAACTATTATTAGAGTGCTTTGTCACTGAGGCATAAGACCTGACTTTGCAGGGCGTTATTCTTGTGATGTTTTCACATATATATAGTCCATTGGTAACATTTCCATGTGTATTACTGACAGGCTTAATTGCACTCCTACAAAGACAACATCGTAAAATGTGGTATTTGTGTTTTTCCTAAATAATAGTGAAATGGAGGAGCGAAAGCCCCCAGGGAATATATATAGACAAGTTAAAACTGAAGAAACTTTGAAAATGAAAAATAAAATTACAACTCTATAGTCAAGAAAAATTGGTATCTTTTATGCACCATTTATTAGGCAGATAGAGTGTACATTGCTGGCTAACATTAACCTTGGGAAATACTAGAAACATCAGTTAAAAGTGGCTATAACAACAACAGTGAGAGGTTATTAGATCCCTAACAGAAGTGGGGCTGGGGGGATTATATTCACCAAATGCAAAGCATAGGCTTTAGAGTTTCCCAGTGAAAGGTGTGGGGCCCTGACTGATACCCTAGTCCCATGGGAAGGTGGCTGCCCATGTCCCAGTCAGAAGCTGCAGGGCATCAACTGCCACATAGCTGTGTTCAGGATGAATTGGAAAGAGCTGCGTGAACTGGGACGGAGAGATATCCACCAGGGCCATCTACTAGCTGGACGTTGTGCTACAGCTCCTGTCCTGGCCCCTGTCCTTCATTCATTCAGGGGCATGGCCTCCCAGCTTGGTCCACTGGTTACTCCAGGTTCTGCAGTGTAACTTCAATTCTGGTTTTAGAGAGATTTGCCGTGTACCTGCAGACTGGCAGCAGGAATGGCTGGGGAAGAGAGCTCATCAAGGGATGTAGGGAATTAAGGAGTGGATTTTATCTGACAATGTTAGTCTCTAGTGTTAAGGATCACATTGAGTTACTCACCAACAATTCCTTAAAATATAGGCACAGTAATTTGTCCTATCTGAAAAGAGACTCTAAAACACAACTCAGATGAATGACTGTCTGAAAGGGCTTATTTGTCTCTGAGGACAACTAGAACAGAGATCAGCAGGAAGCCGAGTAAAATGAAAACATTCCAGATTGTCCCAATGTGAGCCAGCACAGGAAGAGGACCTTGTGAGAAGTCTAGAATGGAAAACATACCTTTTAGGCCAAGGTACTGAAAATAAAAAAAAGGAAGCTACGCATAGAAATTAATTTCCACTTTATTAATCCTATGATCAAGAAAAAGAACTTCTTCAGTTCTTCTAAGCATTAGAATTACATAAGAGAGTCTGTTCATTCATTGTGCTTCATCCTCAGTAACTGGCATAACCTAATGGACAAAGAATTTTGAGCAAGCAAGTTAAAATGAATGACGCAATATACTAAAGCCAGTAAAAAATTAATACTTTCTAATATTGACATAATATAGAACAGAAACAGATTCTTTAAAAATCATTACATTAAATACTTCACAAGAAGCTTTGTTTAGTACAGAGTATTGCAGGAATGTTAATTGCTGCTTGAATGCAGTGTTGTAATTTAGCAGCAAATTAAGGATGTGATAAGCAAATCTTAAATGAGTACCCAATCTGAACCTCAGAGAGGAATTCTTTTTAGAAAAATAAAAATGTTAAAAATCAGTTATATCTATCTCTTTGAAGTTTATAAAGTCTTTGGTTTCAGCTGGCCCAAAACTGTACCCAAATTGACTTAAGATTGATATGTTCACCTTGAGTTCAGAAGCCTAAAGTGCAGGGCAAATGAAAGTAATTACCTTGATTTTATTCATGTCTTAGACAAAAATTCCATTGAGGACAGTAAGGAAATTGTATAAAAGATATAAAAATGAGATTAAAAATTACTTTATTGCTTAGCAGCTTGTGTAATAAAATGGAAGCAATAAGAGGGAAGAAAAGATGATTAAAATAAAATTACTATAAAGTAGCTTTTGGTATAAGAAGTATGAATGGGTGCTTATAATTCAAGTCGTGATGAAGAGAATATCTTTTCATGCAAAGTACAGGGATAAAGTATTGTTTAGTAGTCAAGAGAATAATTTTATTGAACATAAGAGTCCTCCTTTCCATTTGCTTATTGTTGATGACATCCATGAAGTGATTAGAGTACTCCAAACTTAGCCGTTACTCTGGAGCTAAACTTGAAGAGTTTGAGGTGGAATTTTTTTATATTTAAGTAGGGTTCCTATCATAGTCTGAAGTATCTGAAGTTATTTATGCAGCTTGAAATCCTAATCCTTTCTGATGAAAATGATCGTAAAAATGTTTTACAGCAGAAAACCTTGATGAGGCTACGTAGAATTTAAGTCTGTTCTGGAGCTTGCATATTAAATTGTTGTATAGTATAAGACTGAATGTTTGCAGAGCCTTATTGGATCACAGGAATTTTGAGGTTTAAAAACCGAGTGGCTGCACAGTGGTTTGAAAGTAAATTTTTTAAAACCTTATCTCCAATCATATTCCTCACCTAGAACTTTGAATCCATTATAAAATTTTCAGGACAGAAAAGAAAACAAAATTATTCACCTTCTAGACATGTTGGGATAAACTTTTTGCACACTTCTTGTACTCAGTAAAAATTCCCATGAAGTAAGGATTTTAGAATTTATAGTTTTATATGTAGATAAACAGTTCATGAAATCTGCCTTCAACTGAGAAAAGAAAAAACCGAAACAACAATTCACTTTTAGCACTTTACACAAAATGTAGCAATTAAAAAAAAAGTTAAAAATATTTAAAATTTCCCACCTTACCCAGAAATACGAAGAATGATTGTTTCTTAGCTGCTTATAATTTACAGTCTATTTAATCACCAAATAAGTGATTTATACAATGAAATTATGGTTTCCCTGTAATAATCTTCAGTATGCTGAAGTGTTGGAATGACCAATGTTATTATCATTGTTAGTATATGTAAATTATACAATTTCTATAATTCAGGTAATTTTTTTTGTCATCTAAAATTTATAGTTCTTACTGAGCTACCTGTGTAACAAATGTAGATAACAGGTACTTTCAGAATGGAATTATTCTCATCTGCCTTTTATCTTTCCTTCAGATTTACATTAATTACCTTGTGGAGATAGCTATCTAAGTCTTAGACATCAAACTTAAATATGGCTTATCAATGGTAAAATAGTCTTATTTGCTGATTCTTTGCATTGCAGTATTTAACTTTGCCCTCTGCCATCTCTTCTTTTTCTTCATGGTTGCAAGCTAATTATATAAATAAAATAAGCATTATTCTTTTCCAGATTAGTTGTATCTTCTGGTGATATAATCTGTATAGTCATACATTGCAGACAGTAAATTATTTCAAACTTTTTAATCATTGGAAAAAGCTGCTTACTGGAATTGTTGGTTGAAATCTTTATAATCAGAAGTCTTTACAGAACATCAAGTTTGGTAAAACAAATTTTTGGTCGTAGTACAGGTGTAAATAGATGAAGGCATATCATATAGGATGTCAGATTACATGATTAATCTTCCCTTTCGTCTTTACAACGAATTTTTATTAATTTCTTTTCACTTCCTCCTTGATACTTAAACTACTAGACTGTGAAATGTTCTTCCATCATTTTAAATCCTTTTAAATCTTCTATATGAGAGAGAACAGAAAGATGGAAAAAGGTGCAAAGTTTTCAAGATTTTTTTTTTAAAGTTTGCCATTAACTATAACTCATGCTGCTTCTGTAAAAGCCTCATGAGATTCATTTCACCTAACATTACTAGTTTTAAAAGTGATAACTGGTCTAAACTAGCTCTTCAGAATCCCTTTTTCAGTCAACTTGAGGTGTCTCCTGAAGATGATTTCTCTCAATAGCTAGCTGAATTATTTGTCTTATCATTCTACATTCGTCTTCATTTTTTTTATTCCAAATGAAGCAAGACCAGGCAAATGGTCATTCTAAATGATGGCTACTATTTTTAAACCCCCTGCATAAAGTTTTCTGATCATGCCAAAATTACTGTTTTTCAATTGTTTTACAATAACCGGATGCTAGCTACCATGCACTAACATTCTGTCAATTAAAATTGTGTAAACTTGTAAAATGTCTTATATATCACAATAAATTTCTGTTAATGATGCAATATTTCAATTAGGTAACTTAAGGACTGTGTATTACTCCTTGTTTTCTAGTGAACTGAAAGAGGAACTCCTTTAAGGATTCATGTCTCTGGTCTGAAATTTCAGTGACTTCCCTTTAAGCAGTACTGTGGTGGCTGCCAGGCACCCACCATGCTGCTTCCTTAGCAGGGCAGGGGGAGAAAAAAAGATGAAAAAAACCCTCATGTCTTCAGGATTAAATGAAGAATAGAATAAACAGACATATATGAGGGAGGGAGGGGGGCATGAAACTATACAGCAGAGAACCACTGCCTAAGTTCAGAAGTATGTCAGCCTCTTCTTCCCCAGCTCCACACACACACACACACACACACACACACACAAACAACAAAAAAAACCCACCCAAACCAAACAAAGATAAAACAAAACAAAATAAAACAAACTACTACTACATCACAACATACCAATAAATTCACTTTTCAAAAAATAAAATCTCTTTCTGGGTTGTGAATGTTATCCATTATATAGAGGAATTATTCTTCTCTGTTTGGTTTAATGAGTCCTCAGCTGAAGTGCATCATGAGTTCTCACATTTACAAAATAGTATAAGAAAAATGGTGAGAGAATGGCAGAACAATAATGACAAGAAGTTGAGAAAATATGGTTGACAATGGGCAGTAAGGAATTGGTTTTGTTCAGTCTAGAAAGGGAAAAGACTATGGTGATATATTAGTGTTTCAGTTTAATTTTTTTCTAATAAAGATTTAATGACAACAATTTCATTTAAGCAAATATTTATATTGAATATTAGAAAAATTCAATTTACTAGAGCACATAAACCCTGAAATGATACACAGTGGGGCTGAATGCAATATTCTTCCATCCTTATTTCTGAAGGAAATACTAAATATGCAGCTGTCCATATAGTTTATTGGTTTGGACAAAATTGGCCTCCATGATCTGCATGTTAACTCCTTCTGATATTTCTCTGATTTTATACTTCTAGAATTGTGTAGCTCCTCACTGATTTATTGTTTTTAGAAAAGTTTAGAAAAGTTTTGTCTTCAGTTGCTGCAGAAAATGTGGCCATAGGGTCTTACTGCACTACAAGTGAATCATAATATATGAGGGACATGTTAGAAACATGAAGACAGCTATGATATGTAAAAGAACACCAGCTTTTGGTAAGATAATTAAAGAAGTTAGTTAAACACAAATGAGATCTATAATAACAATTCATTAGAAGACCAGAGAACTTCTAAGCTAATGAAAAGCTAAATTATGTGCAGGATTCAAAACAACCTACTTAAAAAATAATAATAATAATAAAAAAAAAAAGATGTTTTCTCCATTATAAAATACAAAAGTACCACAGATAACAACCAGGAACAATAGAACTTCTTTTTGAAGAAGTGGTAGTTCTTAAAAAAAAAAAACATCTTCAGCTCATTTTCATTAAATTCTAGTAAGTTCAGGAGTCTAGCTTTTGACAAATGCTCTCTATCTCACTAATGTTTTATCAATTAAACTGTGTCTTCTGGGAGCCTAGAAATTGTTTCTAATGATGTGAGGCAGTAGTGTCTCTTCACTCATAATAAAAGTAGCTTTTATTGGCCTTTGCTAATACCAGTGAGGTCTCTCCTTTAGTTAAAAAAGAGATGGGAAAAACATTCAAAGAAAGTTATCACAGTAAAAGTCTGAAAAGCAGACCGTTATGGTTCTTAAACTTTTTAATTACATTTACACATCTTAGTGCCTTTTTTCTAAGTCTTATTTTATATACTATGATTTTTGAATTATTTATACTTCTGTATTTTCTTCATTTACATACTTATTCACAAAATTTTAGTGCAGAAACATCAATTAGATTTAAGAAAAATTAATTAGCCTTTTATTATTTCCCCCAATAATGTAGACATGCAAAAATCTTAAAATGTTAGACCTCGAAAAGTGTGATTTACAAACAATAAAGCTAGGCAAGCTAGAGAAATTGGCAGAACCCTCCCACTCAATCCAACAAGATTGGTTCAAGCCCAGTCAAAGCCAGTAGTCTTGAAGAAGTTTCTATATTATAATTAGCTTCCACTGACCTCTCTGAACTAAACTGTTCCAGCTGTGGTCTAGTCTAATGTACATGTTTTCCTTTGATATCATAGAGGCAAAAATGAAAGCTAGTTTAAAAGTGGTAAAAATACCTTTCCCAATAAACTTGAATTGTAGTAATAATGTTATCATATAAGATGATTTTCCCACTTGGTGTTCCAATGGTTTCCAATCTCATTATAGATTCCTTTAATACAGGTGGCCATAATGCAGTAGAGTTTTAAATTAAATAGGGCAGGGGGTGGATGGGCTAACGTCTTTAGGAATAATTGCAAGAAAATGATTGCTTAAACTTGTAAGTTAATACAAGTGAAGCATCATCAAGGTGACCTTTCCCAAAATAAACTTCCAAAGGAGTTACAGGGAGAATTTAAGTTTCTTTTACATTTTATTTAGGGTTTCTACTTTATAACATATGCCAAAACAAAAGAAATCTTAAAACACAGACAAAGATTCGTTTCAGAAACACAAACTAACTCCTTTACACTCCTTCTCAAAATCATTATTTCAATATATTGACAGAGTGATCACAGTTCCGGCTACTGTTCCTAATTGATGGATTGTTCGATGCTTTGAAGAGATGGAAAAAAATGAAGCTAAACGACTACTGAAGTCTATGCCTGGAAGGCATAGCCATTAGGAAACAAGAACAGACTTTAGATTTATTCCTTGTCAATCTTATCTTTCTATTTGACAGAAAGTGCACTCTCCCCTTAATAAGTTACTTTTGTAAGTGCATGTACTGTAATTGCAGGGCTCGATTTGGGTGTCACTATGAGTTTTAGTTTCATTTTCCCTAAATATAACCCATGAAATATAGACTGTTGGAGTCAAGTTTTTTCATACAGGTAAGCTAAGCCAACCAAGCTTGGTCTCCTAACTTGGGAAATGTAAAATACCTCTGCTAAAACAGTTAAGGAAAGATAATTGCTTTGCACTATAATATCATGTTTAAACATACTGTTTAATTAGATGTTATTCTGTTCCAGACTTAGTGCTAGATAAAAAGCTGCAGTTAGAGTGTTAAAAAGTGAAATAATCATATTATAGAACATAAAGACCACTACATACCTGCTCAAAATAACTAGCTAACCACAGACTGGACATTTAATCTAAATTTGTAGTGAATAAGGCTTTAAACATAGCTCCGTCTTTTTGTCCATCTGTTTCTCTCCACATCTCTCAGTTCCCTTTAATATCACTGGATCTCACTGTTCATCTTCAATCAGATTTGCTGGGTGTGTCAAGTTCTCAAAGATACTAAATTTCTATGAAATACTAAGTTTTATGAAGTGTGGTTGATAATTGGGAGAGAGAATGGTAATTAACACCTTTACCAAGAAAATAAGATGGGTGCAACAGTTATTTGATTTTTTGGCCTGCCATCCAGTCTATCGCCATATTAATTTCTCATAGCCATCTGCAAGACTACCTTTTGCTTCAGGTAAGCAAAGGTGAAAGAGAGGAGGAAATCGTAGGGAGATGGAGATACTTCTAAAAAATTTTAAAAATTCTTTTTTAAAGAAATAAGATGGAAGAAAAGCAGGAACAGAAAATATATAAAAGAAAAGTTGGGAAACTGGGGTTCTTCTCAGAGGGGAACTAGACAGCAGGTTGGTGGAAAGAACAGTTTTATTTTTTTCTAATGTTCACATGTTACACAAATGGATTGTATTTTAAGTAGTGTAGAACACATATACTGTCCCTTGACTTTGACTGTACAAAATGTTTAAATGTAGCAACATTTGTGAAACCCACACTGGATATGCAAAAGGGCATGTATTTTTTCCTCCTTGAAGAATGTGCATTGACCAGTTTTTATTACTCCACGAGCACCTTTTTCTCTGTTTAGATGGAAGATTTCCCTCCCGAAGTGTAGGCAGCAGAGAACGCAAATAAGATCTCACCAAGCCTTTCTTATTCTTTGAGTGTATCAGTGCAAACAATTACAAAAGTTCTGTGAAAAATAAAATAAAAAAAAAGGATATAGAAGCATGAAGACATTATTTAAGATTTTTTTGTTATTAGTTTTGTTTCAATTATCATTACATCTTTGTGGTATTTTATTATCTTTGACAATACAGTCTTTATTCAGAATTATGTACTTGTTTATTACAAAAGGTCATTATTACAATGTAAGACTATTTCCACTATACATAGATAATTCCAGTTTAACATCTAAACTTTAACATCTAGAAGTTTATGAAAACTCATAAACTTTTAGATAATTTAATCTATTATAGAAGTAACACTGCTTCATTCAGCAACTGGTTTATTCACTGATGGTGGAAGAACCAATTCCAGACAGGGCTTGACACCGCTAGTTTCTCTGATCACTAGAGATCAAAGCCTGAACACTTGTGACAGCAGTTTATGAACCCAGCAGAAGTCCTTTCCTGTTTAACAGTAATTCTACCTGAATAACAACACTAACCAGGAAAATTGTGTATTAATTCAATACAGAATATTTGTTTGGGTAGTTTTCAAGTCCAGTGAAGTGCTGCTTGAGTATGACACACATATTTTAAGATGATATACATAGCACACAGAACATGTGCAGATGATATACAATACACTAGAGAACTTGTTTCACTTCACAGCTGTAGCTCTTCAGGTTTATACTACTTGTTAAACTTACTGTAATGTCTTTCCATCTGTCTTTATAATAAAATCAAGTGTTTTAACAACTAGAAATGGCCTCAAGTTACACCAGGGGAGGATCAAGTTGCATATCAGGAAAAATGTTTGCATAGAAAGGGTTATTAAGCATTGGAATGGGCTGCCCAGGGCACCATCCCTGGAAGTATTTAAAAAATGGGTTGATGTACTGCTAAGTAATGTGGTTTAGTGATAAGTCATTGTGGGTATTTTTGGTTGTTCTTTTTATCAGAGTTAGGTTGATGGTTGGACTAGATGATCTCAAAGGTCCCTTCCAACTTAAACAATTCTATGATACTATGAATCCACAAATGGCATCAACCAAGCAGAACTGGTGACATGAACTTCTATGATTTAATCATAGTGGGAACATAAACCAGTAAATTTCTGATTTGTTTGTGAGTACTATCACGTTCAGATGCAATATATGTGACTCATCAAATTTTAGTTATCTAAAGATTAAGCACATAGTTTAATTTTATCTTTCAGATTTTCTGTCTAGGTAGATATCTCTAAGGAGCAATATAGATTTTAGGACAGTTGAACTTTAACCTCTAGTCAGCAACAGAAATGATAATGAATTTTTCGTTTCTTCCAAGCACCTTAGAACATATGAAGATGAAAGGTCTTTCAGACCTTAACCAAAAAAGAGATTTAGATGCACAAATTCAGCAACATAAAATGTACCTTTTAAGCTTCTAATTTCTGAAATGTGTACCCAAACTACCTTTATTAGGCATAAAACAAAAATATTATCTGAAAACATCAAGCATGACTATGCAATCATTAGGGGAAAGAAAGTATTGACTATAATTTTAAACCCCCACTGCCCTTGCAGCTCAGATCCCTAATCCTTGTCTGAAGTGAGATGAATATCACACACTCATTCTTTATTGTTGGTGTTTTCTTTCCTCCTGCCCTGAACAGCAAGGAGCAATCTATATATGTGCAATTAGCACATATATAAAATAAACTAACAATCTTGAGAGCAAAACCTCTTTTAGGTGAGTTAATTGCTAGCTTAGAGGACAGAGTTGCTTCTTTCTTCCTCAGTGAATCTCAAGCACAACTTTTACTAGAAGTGTCCATCTTGAAGCATTTTCTACTGGAAAATGGAGAGTTAATGAGGTAATATTGAACTGCGGTTTTCCACATCTTTGGTGAGCATTAGTCTCACCAGTCTTCAATGGAAATACAGAAGATTCAGGCTGACTTGGGTTTCTACAGAATGCAGTATTGCTCATGTTTTAAATGTTGTCTATTTGCACATAAAATATTGGATCTTTAAGTCAACAAAGGCAAAGAAACATTTAACTTCAACATCTTCACAAGCTACTGCTTGAGCACATTTCACAAGCACAGAAAACTGCTACAATGCAAAAGTTTTTGACTTAGACTCTAAAACTTTGAAGATTGTAGTGATGTTTAAACTGTTCGTATCAGTTTGAATAGGTTAAGAATAGGTTGCTAATTAGCAGCTACTGACTAGCAAAGGTAATTACTGTGTCAGATGTAAAAAATTTACTGATATCTGTATCAGAATGTTTAAAAAGGTATTTTCATAGAGTTTAAAAATTATTTGATGTAATTATATTAAACTATGGCTTTACTTTTCTATTTATAATCATAGTAACAAACTTTTCCCACAAGATAAAGACAGGCCATCTGGTCAAATATTCACAGGCAAACACACACACACACACACATATATATATATAAACAGAGTATTCTGAAGGCAATACTTTTGACTTGGTAACATGAAGCCAAGAAACTATGTTTTATCATATCCAATGTTTTAACTGTCAACACTATAAAAGTTCTGCCAAAGAAAATGACATAGAACTCAGATATTGTTCTTTTTTTTTCTGCTACTAAGAGCAGTTTACTAACGTCTTTAAAGATATCTTCTGGTCAGATGTACAGGCACTTCCTAGAAATCCCAAAATATTTTTTTCATAGCATTTCTGACAGAATTAATTTGAAAATTAATTATGGAGTGCTTATTTATGAATGTAAACCTGATAGGAGTCAAACAGTATTACAGCCCTGTAGTGCTGCTTCTTTTTTCTTTATGATATGAAGGCACTGAAAACCAGTGCTACCTACAAACATTAGTATCTGTGGATCTAGAATGGAATATTAATTACGTTCTGTCAAAAATCCTGTTCCTGTTAGTTTCCTTTTATTGAATACATACTTAAAACTCTGCCTTTAAAGACGTAAATAACACTCAAGGTTATGCCAAAGTGATTTTCTGGATGACTTCAGACTTGTTGAAGTTCAGGCAGTGCAAAGAGCTAAATTCACAGCCATTTTCTCTCCAGAATGGACACCCTACAAGGAAAAAGCTAGTAGGCATCACAGAGTTTACCTTAGCCTAGCTCTCTTACTGAATATCAGTAGGCAGAAGAATGACCGTTCAGTCATAGGTAAGACACTCATTATACCAAAACAAAGCTACAAAGAGATAGACTAAAAGACAGAAAAGGGGAAGACCCTCTATGTTTTGGAAAATTGATCACAATACAGCTCAGTCAGTTCAAATGTGCTGACACGTGAGCTCAGGCTGTTTGATTTAAAGCGTGCTTTCCTTGAGCAGTAGGTACATGATCATTCTGCATCACTCGAGCAGTTACTTTTAAAGTACAATGCAGCTGGTTTAATTGTACTTTTTTCATAATGTATTTTTTAATGTATAATAAATTACATTTTTGAGATCAAAAGAAATAATGATTGGGTTTTCTGTGATTTTTCAGGCCCAGAGCTTAAATTCATGTGCAAACTGTCAAACTACTGGTGAAAGTGGAACAATTTAGATTTGTCACGAGGATATGCGAGTGGGAGCACTCCAAAAGAGTCCTACTGAAATAGTTTGATGAAATGTATAGGTTAATGGCATCAAACTGGGTGTGAGAACTTCCATATTACCCATAGGATCAGTGTCAGGAGTAAACTAGTATCAAAATAGCACCTGTTCCATGGGAAATACGTAGTTGACTAAAAAATAATGCCAAGGGGTTAATATGCTGCAACAGTGGAATAAAGAGAGAAAAATCTGGGGGAAAATGGGGGACAAAAGTTACTTGATGCATTAGTCTATGCATTGACACCTCAGGATAAGCAAAATGTGAAATGAGAGGAAAAATAAGATGTATGTGTATAAGTACTAATTCAATATTTTTAAGTATATTTTTTGTGTAAATAACTAAATTTTAAGAATTTACATCATGTTCTAATGGAAATACACTAAAAACCATTTTACTTCAAAAACATTTGTGTACCACATCTAAAAAGCCAAAGCTATATTTGAATCTAAAAATTAAGAACATGGCAGTCTATGTTACTGAACAATCTATCTTGGAGGAAAGGAAAAACTCAAAGAAAATCAGCTATGGAAATATTCAGGCTTGTAATCCCCTACTAGAAGATATAGAATGTTTGCAGGAGGAAAACTCATTAGTCAATCCTTCTTAAAGGATTGAGGAAGTAAAAGAAGGGTGAAGTAAATTGAACCACTAAACGTAATTAATTATACTATTTGGTTATTAATTGTAAATTACTCATTTGTGTGATAGTGTACAATAATGTATCTGAGTGTTTTGAATGGTTACGTTTTTTAACACCTATTTTCAGATGGGGCAATTTTAATGAAGCTCTCCTGGGAATCCGTTCCACTGAGACTGTTAAGAGTGTTTCTAATTTAATTATTTTTCCTTTTGAAATACTTTTACTATGCTTCAGTACACATCCATGCTCCATGCTCAAGATGTAGATATTGCTAGACTATCTAATGAAAGATTACTGCACTGCTACAGCAGCAAAAATCCCAGCAGGAAAACTAATGTTAGCTCTGCTGTCTGGGCCAAATTTAGATTAGCATAATTGCATTCTGCCTACCTAAATTTGTCCTGCAGGGGATAAAGCAGGCAGTTTAGTCTTTATAGTCATTCAGGCTACAGCCTCATAGAGAAAGGCAGCAAAGGTGCCAACAGAGCTAGTTACGAGGGAATCCGAAATGATCACATCTAAGAGTTTAGCTAAGAGTGGCTATACATGCCAATGTAATTCCTTTACCAAAATAATTACGGTAATACTGTTAAGAAATGAATTGTCTTTAAAATTTTAATAGAAAGTTATCTGCAAATTGATAATGGTTATTCAGTAATGGTACTGAACTCGGATTTTATATCTGTGCTCTGCAACAAAGCTGTGTGTGGGAATTTTTTGAATGAATTTTGGATGTCTCAGGCCAAAACTGAACCAGGTACCATTTTAACAGTTTCACAGACTGGGGAATATAATTAATATCCTGAGTCATTGACCTAGAACCATGTAATTTACTACATCTAGCATTACCTAAGATATTACTGCAAAGAAAAAAACTGAAATACCTGCCCAAGCATTCAGTTACCCCTTTCACAATAAATGAAAGAAATCTGAAATATCCTTATTTAGATATTATCTATTCCCAATTGTAAGTTACATAGTCTACAGTACCTCTACTCCAGAACAAACATGAAATTTACCACATATGATTTGTACTTGGGAATCCTGCAAGATAAAGAAAGAACCAGTGGAAGTAGAAAGCATATTTAAAGAGTCACTAGAATAATTTAGAAAGCATTGATCTACTTCATACTAAACATCAAAAAATATTACTTTATTATTAACTACCTTTATTCAAGACTTTGATTTAATCAGTACATCAAGAATATCACACTTTTTAAAAATTAAAGTTATATCCTTGATACTGATCAATCTAATACTTGTAAAAGAAATCACTCATGCTCATTATAGTATATCCAAATACTGCAAAAGGAACAACCAGTACTCGTAAATATCAGCTGTTAGGAATGCTTGTTTAAAGTGCTTCATGACCTTTTTTTGTCTCAAACGTGCAATCAACTTTATTGCACGTAAGATTAACTTTAAGAATTTACGTAGAGACATGGTGCAAGACATAGCTAACTGCCTACCTTGAATAGAAATATCTCACATTTCAATTATTTTTAAATTATATTTTCAAAATTAGAAATATAAACTGGTAGCTAGAATTTGATCTTTTTTTTTTTTTTTTTTTTTTTTTTTTTTTTTTTTTTTTTTTTTTATAAAAAATATTGAANATTACATAAAATCCTGTAAAATAATAGTCCATCACTTGTACGTGTGCACCACATGTACGTGTAAATAACTCCAGGGATGGTGAAACTACGACTTCCTTGGACAGACTGTCCAATGCTTGACAACTCTTTTGATGAAGAAATTTTTCCAAATATCTAATCTAAACCTCCCCTGGCACAAATTGAGTTAATTTTTTCCTGTCCTATTTTTTGTTGCCTGGGAGAAAAGATCACCCCCCCACATTCTGCAACTTCCTTTCAAGTAGCTGCAGAGAGTGATAAGGTCTCTACAGCCTCCTTTTCACCAGACTGAAAAAACACAGTTCCCCTAGCTGCTCCTCATAATACGTGGGCTTTAGATCCTTCATGAGCTTCGTCATCCTTCTTTGGACATGCTCCAGCACCTCAATGTCTCTCTTGTAGTGAGGGGCCCAAAACTGAACACAGTAAAATATTTTTGACAAATATTAAGCTATTTGAAAACAATTTAAGTTCAGAAACAGTATAATGAAGTTGCTCTTTAGTATGAAATTCCCTTAAGGTGGATAAATTCTCAGGAAAAAAATCTTATTCAAAACACATTCATGACAGAAATATTTTGTCTAACTATAAAAAGAATAGTTATTATTGTTTGCTAGTTTTGTTTGCTACATTTGTATTGGTGTAAACTTGGAGAAACTCCAGTAAAGTCAATGGACTTGAACTTATATAAAACCTTGATATGAAACTGGGATGAGTAACAGTAATGTCTCCTGTGAAATACATAAACTTTATAATCCATGCAAAACCTATGCTTCAATGGTTATGGTTAATACATATTCTTGCAACAATTTGACAATTTGCAAAGATCATGAACTGGATATTTTATGCTCGTATTTATTTCAAGCTTCATTTGTGGCAAAGGATCATTAAGATCAGAAAGGATTAAAAAAGAAATAAAATAAGAGAAAAAGAGGACTACACAGCTTTTACTCATAAAATTCTCAGTTAACTTATCAATATGTTTTTTGCAAGTGGATTGAATTCAGTTAAAATTTTATCAGAAATGTTCTTTAAATCCAAATTAAAATTTATCTTTAAGGGAGAAAACCAAATAACAGAACATGTAGGACTAATATTTAAGCCCTTGATTCTGTGTATGTTTTTAGCATCAAAATCATTTTGGAGAGCGAAGAGTTTTTTTTCTTTTCCAACCTTTATTCCACAAAGCCGTCTCTAAAACCTTTGGATATGTTTCACTGTTATATTAGCAAGGATGAGAGGCGAAGACAACCATAAATGTTGTCAGAAAATGGTGCTCCTATTTTCCATCTTGACTCATTGAAGATGATTACCTATCATTCTCATTCAGAAATATGTATCTATTGCTATTTTATTGTTTACAATGCACAAAGGTATGGTTTTGCTAATAGCAAAGAACTGACTCCAGATTAACTATCTGCTTATTACAACAAAACAGTTGATGTTATCTGGGGCTTCTTCATTCGTAAGTCTGTCTGTTTAGCTCCATCTCACTAATTCTTTTATGTCATGCTTAGACTTACTTTTTTAAAAGGAAAAAAATAACATACGTTTACAATAATTTTGTTTCAAAAATTGTTCTTTTCATGAAAGCAAAGTACACTCAGATATAATTTAAAAAAATTATATAGATTTTAGAATTTCAACCACATATTTACTGAGCTGATATTTACATCTTTAATACTAAATTTTCAATATACACTAAAAAGAGAAAAAGCAAACCAATCAAAACTAGTTTAGTAATTTAGGATTTATAGTTCAGTATTCTTTATAAGATATTAACGTTTAAAATATTATCAGAGGAGAGGAAGGGATTGAGCTACATGGTTCCTATATCATGCTGAAAATCTACCTGTGTATACATATTTTTCTAATTGAATAGATGAAGGAAAAAATACTGTCTCTATTTCCCAACAGGTGGACATAATCTACATGCATTTACAACTGTTGACAGATAGAATCTTGTCTGGGAACTCAATTAGACATTTTAAGTATTTTATCATGTCCTAGATTTCCTGTGCTTTAAACTTTTCTTACTTATTGCAGTCTGATAGTCATTTTTCCCAGGTTTGAACTTAACATTCAAACCTGTATCCAATAGTATGCAAGCACCTCCACTTATAAATCCTAAAACTCATTTAATGACAAATCCTTTCTACTACAAACTTGTTTAAAGAATATACAGACTTTCTGAGTGGAACAGAAGAGCACTCTCTTTTTTTCCTTTCAAATTTGGGAATTTGGTTTTGAGGTAGAGAAAGATAGAAAGTAAAAATGTTAGGGAAGTAAATCAAATGGGAAGCTGTTTCAGCTTCTTTCTGAGCACTTGGAATTGTTTTTTCTCTATGATAATGTCTGTTCATATCAGCATGATGCTAGTATGAAGTTTCTAGGCAAGACTACATTGGAGAACAAGGCATTGGAGAGACCTTGTAATTTCAATTTTTTTATTATTTCCTTAACCCTTTCCTTTTTCATGGTGTTCACCTGATAATGAGCCTTCACTTCCAACAAGGGGCTTAGACTGTCAGCGTGAAATAGAACTTAAGTTCAGCCTCATATTTAGTGCAAAGTTGTGGAGAAGTGTGGTAAGAAACATCTGAAGGCTAACTTTCGTTCAATAAGAGATGTAGCAGTTTGTTCGCTAGAAAACAGTAACGTCAAGAGATTGCTCCTCCTAAAACATTCTATAGTATGTGTTCATCTAATAACTCGAAGCACCTAGATACCTAGAATATTCAAATCTATTTTAATGGGATTAGCAATGGATTTCAGCGAGCTGAGGCTACAGAACACTGAGCTTCACCTACATGTGGGAGGGAAATATTTCCTGGGTACTGAAAGAGTATAAGAACGTATGTTCTGAAATACAGCAGCATCCTGCCTTTACCCATGACTAATAGGGAGTATTTAGGTAAAAAAGCATACGGCAAGTGATAATTTCCCTATGTATTCCAAATATACATCTCCCAATTTTGTACAATCTGCATCTTAAAGGGACCTCCTGAACTGGAGCTTGCATTGAAATTTGAACAGGCCTTTATATATTTCTCCTTTCCTAATTAGTTTTTAGATACAAGCTGTTTAAATTTGTGGATTCCACAGCATCATGTGGTCATGATTTCTTGAATCTAATTATACATTGGGTAATAAAGCCCTTGGGATTTTTTTGTAAAACTACTGATTATCACTTCTGATATTTATGGCAGTATTTTAGGTGAAGTAGTGACAAGCATTAGTCACTCAATTTCTCCAAGTAACTTAATTTTGTTCTACCTTTGCCACATGCCCTCCTCGTTCACCTCTCATTCTTTCACATAATTTTTTTTGTCATTCAAGTAGTCTACCCTGTGTGTATATGGTATGCTTTGTGAGAAAAAACAAGGTGACCAGATACAACAGTCCATTTCCTTGGCAGCTAATGTCTTCTCAAATATTTTTTTCTTTTCTTTTTTCTTTTTTCTCTTTTTTTCTTTTTTGTTCAGGTAGAAGTTATGATAAAAAATATAGCAAAATGAATGACACCCTGAAAATAGAAGTAGCTATCTAGAAGCATTCAGTGTAGATGAAGGAAAGGAAACAGAAGTTCAGTAAAAGAGCCATTATCTCACAGACTGTTTCATGGACATGATGACTGGTGACCCTGGCCAAGTGTGTGTCTTGAAAATCACTTTCCTATTGATTGGGAGCTGTCTGGTGGTTGCAAGGTTTGCTAAGGTACCTTAATAAGACTGTGAGCGAGAGACATCACAAATTGCTTGTGTTTGTCCTTATCCTTACAGATACAAAACTTAGTGCACTGTCAATACCATCCTCTCCTCCATCCTCCTTCTCATCTAAGTTTCTCCGTGAATACAAACATTAAATCAGCAGCAAACAAGTATTGTAGAATGGCAGTATGGACTTTTGGGCCATGATACGATAGTGCAGATGCATTCATAACAATAACATTCAAAATTAATTAAACTGGAGAGATCAGAGGGAGAAGCTGGCTCACGAGTAATTCTTGTTTATGAAGTCCCTCTATTTCTCCAGCATAGAGTGACCTGCTTATCAGCTATAACACGTCAGGCAGTACCTTTTGCATTGTGTAACTATAAACTTGCGGCTATAACCTATCACTTGATCCACAGGAAAATTATTTTCATGTGGGAAATGATATTCCATCATGGAAGTCAAACTGCATACCTGCTCCTGGGGGATGAGCAACATGTAGTGAATTTGTAAAACCTTGGGATTCCAGACAAGGTCCCTGCAACAACTCAGTCTCTCCAGTGAAGTCATAGAATCATTTAGGTTGGAAAAGAGCTTTAAGATCATTGAGCCCAGCTGTTAACCTAACACTGCCAAGCCCACCACTAAACCACGTCCATAAGGACCACATCTACCTGTCTTTTAAATACCTTCAGAGTACATGACTCAGCCACTTCCCTGGGCAACCTTTTCCAGTATGTGATGATATTTACTGCATGGCTCATTGAACCCATCACAGAAATCGAGCCAGAGTAATAATAATGCTGGGTTTGCTTCATCATTGTGACAGGCAAACAAAATATTTCTTAACTGTGGTTCTATATGTGTGGTTCTATCATACAAGGACTTATTCCTGAATTTAAACCAATAAATTTTTTTCTTTAGTACAAAAACCCTTATTAAACATCTAAAAAAATTGGAAAATTAGTTTGTTCATTACAGTAGCCAAAACCTCTCTCCACACTTCCACAAGAGGGGCAATACTTTGCATTTATCAGAGAAATTCCTTCCCAGCCACTCTACTCTATTACTCACTGGTCGGGTGGGGTGAGGAGCCAAAAAGGCCTTGACAGTTCAGCAACAACCAAAACCACCAGTGTGCTACCAACACTATTTCTCTTCCCATATCCAAACCATAAAGTTATACCAGTTGCTATAAAGAAAGTTAACCCCATCCTGACAGAAACCATGATGCTTACTAAAAGACTGAGAATGTTTATTACCATGCAAATACGTCATTCCTTTCCACACAATGCAAAATTGAATGCGTATGGGTTAAATGATCTGTTTGATAAGAAAGTTAGGGGTCATTTTTAATATATTATTTCCTGTGCCTGTGGATTCTTTTTGAATGATTTTTTATTTAATCGGAAAAAAAAAAGAAAAATTAAAAAGTGTGAACTGTTGAATGCTAAAGGGAGAAGAATGAATAAAAAAATAAATTGCACTAGACAGCTAGGCTGGGATCGACATAACTAGAAGTAGACATATGCCTGTGAGCTAATCATCACTAATTCTTTCTATGGTTAATTGAAAGAAATTGGTACTTCCAAAGAAAATTTATATCTTCTTCAAATAAGGATTTAGACGAGGTCAAATCAACTGTCTTTTGAGCTGTCTTTATTCTCCCGTAGGTTTTAAAGGGATCCTAAGCTGACTACGTGTAGATGGGGATGACTAAAATCTAAACATCCATCAATATAAGAGACAATGCCCACAAATTCACAATTATTTCAGAAAATGTAGCCATGCTGTACTAAAGAGTTTTAAAAATATTCACAATGTATTAAATATCTGTTGTAATTTCTTCTCTGGGGAGATGAAGTAAATTCAGTTTTTAACATATCACAAAAAGCAACCTAAAATCTTAGAAAGAGTGAACAATAATTGCCAAAACCACAGGGCAAAGGAGAGATTATTTTTTTTTACAAACAATAAACACTGGGGATTTGAGATTTGCCTACATTTACAGATTCTGCTCTTGTGTGACCCCACCTGCAGTACTGTGTCCAGCTCTGGGGCCTCCAACGTAAGAAGGGCATGGACCTGTTGGAGCAAGTCCAGAGGAGGGCTATGAAGATTATCAGAGGAATGGAGCAGCTCTTCTATGAAGACAGACTGAGAGAGTTGGGGTCATTCAGCCTGGAGAGGAGAAGGCTCCAGGGAGAACTTTTAGCAGCCTTTTAGTACCTAAAGGGAGACTTTTTGTCAGAGTATAGCAACAGTTCACAGAATGATACAGGGTTGGAAGGGGTAACAGTTTTAAACTGGAAGAGGGTAGGTTTAGACTGGATGCAAAGAAGAAATTCTTTACTGTGAGGGTGGCGAGACACTGAAACAGGTTGCCCAGAGAAGCTGTGGATGCCCCATTCCTGGAAGTGTTCCAGGCTGAATTGAAGGGGGTTTTGAGCAACCTGATCTAGTGGGATGTGTCCCTGTTCATTGCAGGGAAGTTGGAATGGAACTACATGATCTTTAAGGTCTCTTTCAACACAAACCATTCTATGATTCTGTACATCAGAAAATAACAGGTCAAATGAGTGCCAGGTGTTCACAGTTTTCTAACTTAATAAATTTGAAATCAGTGATGTCTCAAAAGAATCATGAAACTATTTTTAAGTAAGCATAATATGAACTCTAACAAAAATAGTACCAGGCAACATATTTTATGTACCATATTTTGTCATACACAATTTGGACCACATAGTTCTTTGCATTTCATTTTTCATTAACAACAACAACAACAAAAAAAAAAAGCTACATTTTATTTCAGGATTATGGATTATGCTGTGGCACCTTTCCACAATTTTTCCAGCATAAAACTGATTTAACATTGATTTAGCTAGCCAGAGGATGGTAATACTGATTGCAGCAGTGTGCATCAGATGCCTTCCTACAGCAGTACAGGAAGAACAAACAGCGTGGGGATGTAGTTCATCTACACTCTCCATGTTCTACATCCTGAATTCTTGGTACAATTCAGAACTCATATTTATGCAATAGTTTCCAGCTGTGGTTTTAAATCTGTAACAATCACTTCTTTGAATCTGCACCTGCAATTTACTCTGAGACCTTAAGCCTGAAATCATTCATACCAAACCAATAAAATTGTTCATCTGCACACATTTTTTTTTCTATGAAAATGCTCACAGAGAAGAATATAAACTTGGAAGATTATTGTGTGTTCAGTAGAAATTACACTTTGAAATAACATGCAGAAGCACACAAGTATGCATAAATGCTCTTAAAAATAATGACATTTAAAGGCATGATTCAAATTAAACATATATTTGCAATTTTTCATAAGCTGAAATAGAATTAATCTTCCTTCAGCTGGACTCTAAATTTGCTTTAAAATTAAATTAAATTCTAAAAATGTACCCCTAAATACGTAAGATAGATCTTAAAATATGATACAGGACATAACTGATTTTTTAAAAAGTGACTATAGGTCAATTTCATAAACTGTAAAGTATAGTGAATCTGGTATTTTTTTCTAAGAAAAAGTAAATAAACAAATTCATCTTGTCAACTCCATTCAAAAGAGAAGTTAGGGGAAAAGCAAGTGAGAGATTACTGAAATTAAGTCTTTCTAAGCAAAGTTGAATAACTCCTTTTTATTTAGTCCCCTTATGTACTCTTGTCTGAAAGCCAGACATGGATCTCTGTAGACTTTAGAGTTAATTACATTCAAATAGCTCAGCCATTTCATCTAGACTTGTTCAGACAATTTGATACTTCAGAATTGAGAGGAATAAAGAAGGAAGGTCAGATACGGAATGGTATGGATAATTTCACCAAATTTTAGATGTCTATAGTGGGATTCAATTCAAGGTAAAGGCACCCAAATAGACATTTTTATATGTAAGCACCTATACCTGTGTGAAGTGCATGTGAGTCTACACAGGAATGGCAGATACAGCTCAACATCGATAGGATGGGAATGCCTTGTGGGAGAGGCAGACAGAAGCCAGTAGTTGTAGGACATTTCAAATGACATTTTATGTCTTTTGGTAGATGACTGAACAGAACTTTGAAAAATAATCAGTCAGGTCCTAGAATGGATATTCAGCTGTTCTCCATTAGAGATATGATTCAGTTTCCTAAACACAAGCATTTAGTGCAATTTTAAATTGGTCTTGGACACCCATTATTTTCTCTAACTGACATTCTTAGAGGTTTTAGTCTCCTATGATTTCTTTGTTACGTCTGTGAGCCCTATGTGAATACCCTGGAAAACTCACAGCATCTCAAGAAGCACTAAATAATTCCTTTTAAATAAAATAATTACACTGTCATAGTCTGTTATAATAAGATGAATTATTTTCCAGGCTCCATTCACTTCACTAATGAGATCTTCATTGCTGAGAGTGGGAGGCACGTAGCATACCTCTGTGGAGATACATAAAGCTGAGCTTCTTAACCTGCAGCTAAGTCCTACTTTC
The DNA here is from genome assembly GCA_013400375.1 of Thinocorus orbignyianus. Classification (NCBI taxonomy): domain Eukaryota; kingdom Metazoa; phylum Chordata; class Aves; order Ciconiiformes; family Thinocoridae; genus Thinocorus; species Thinocorus orbignyianus. The sequence goes on from VXBW01008242.1 coordinate 48,622, forward strand.
CAGTGCACATCATAGCTAAGTGAGGTACTGTTTATAGAAACATCTATTAAATGGAGCATGTGAGCAATATCTTATCTAATATATTTTTAACATTTATTTTAGGATGAGATGCACTTTCCCTATAAGCGCCCCTCCACCCCTCACCCCCCCTTTTTTTAATATACTTTTCTTCATTGGCCATAAAGTGAATGTGCAAGCCACTTTGAAGCAGATATCCTCAGATTTTATACTTTTCATTATTCTTTAGCTCTTTGCATTTTCTTGGCACCAAAGTTACCACATTTTTTCACCCATTTATTTTCTATTGTGATCCCTGTTTCTCTGTTGTATTTGAAAGCTATCATTGCAAAGTTTGGGAAAAAAAGAATGAGTTTTTAGAGGTAGTCTAGAATTTCTCTTTTACTGCCTAATTACTGATGGTTCAGCATGGCCTTCAACGCTCCAATATCAGTTACTATTCTTTTCAGGCAGTCTACTACTCCAAATAAACTTTTACCAAATCTTTTTTCAGAAAGTATACACATGTCATTCCTGAACCTGTTTTTCATCCATCTCCTTTTTAGTGAACTGAATCTGTGGTATACAAAAGCCTGAGCCTCCCTTTTCTTGTAGCAGTTACATGTCTGGGTCACTAAGAACTCCTGCAAGTTCTCTAAAGATGATGACTTCTTCTAAAATTTTACTTTTACTTACAGTTCTTGTTAATTCTTGAGTTTCCAGAGCAAAATTTATAGCCAGAACCACATGGCAGACAACTCCAACAAAACAGAAATTCTTATTCTTAAGTGCATGCATGTAGGAACAGTCTGAAAAGAAGTTCAAATCATACAAGAAAAACTGAAGACAAAGTTTTAAACACATTATGACACTATGGTTATGACACTGGCAAAGAGTTTATCCTTAAGACATTTTCTATCAAAAACTGCCAATGTAGATTGAGAAAGTAACATCTTTTTTACATCTTAGTAAAACAAGTGCATTTGTATTTCATTACTTCATCAAGGCCTTTTGAGAACAACTGGAATCACTAGAGCTACAAAGTTATAGGAGAAAGAAGTGCACAAAACAGAAATATTGATACTGAAAAAGAAATTCATTATACCATAGCCAGCTATTTAAGATATGTGGGATGAGGAGTTTTCCAGCTTTTTGTCTTTTTTTATTAGCCTTGAAGAGATTCAAGACCACTACCACAGAACAGTTTTTAAACTCTAAATTTGTTGAAGTTAGTGTAATGAATCCTAGCCTCCAGGTAGAAAATGTAAGATTTTTTTTTCAGGAGCTCAAGAAGCAAATTTCTAAAGCATCCTGAAGTGTCACTCCTTGCAATCTATAGCAACCGTTCTTTTTGCCTTTCTTTAGAGAAACACTCCTGGTTTCGTTCTGACCTAAAACTTAATTTGAATTCTGTACCTGAAGGACAACAGACAATTTCTAAGAAAGATTAATCTCTTTAAAAATGAGACTGAAGAGTGTATTACTTGACTGTGGTAAGTTCCTCGCATTAAGCCTCTTTTTCTTCACTTTTAATAGAGTCTAAGTTTTCCTAAAGCATTGTCATTCCTACAATTGAATATATTTCAACTGACAGCTCATGAAAAGGTTGTTGCCTATCTAGAACTTAAATAATGCATTAAAGACATCTTTTCTATGATACTGAAAATTGTTTGAACTTTGACTGATTGCCCTTTTTCAAAAGATGTTTTCTTCGGTTTGAAAATGCTCAAACTAAATAGTCCTTTCTCTTCAATATGTGAAGCTATCACAGTTGCAATAAAATTGGCTCTGGTATACTAATGTAAAGACAATTTACCCAGTGAGTTCAGCTATTTCTAGACACATGTTACAATATCATTTCCTCTAAGAGAAATCTATTTTTATGAATTTATTATTAATTCAGTCACTAACTTTCAAATTGTTTGAGTACAGAGTCTAAACTGACTAGGGATATTGAAGGTCTTTTCATATTTTGACATTGTCAGCTTGAAAGATCTGGTTACAAAGGTACAGTAAGAAATAGGATTGACTATTCTTCCCATTTGATTAAACCAGTCTGAATAGTAAAATATGAAAATAAATGCTGGTTTTGAGAGGGACTGATTAAATATTGCCTCCTTCATTAATGTTTTAAAGAGTGGAATAAATTTACAATATCAGGTAAAACATTTCAGAAATGCAAGAACCGTCTGATCTTCCCTGTTTAGCCAGGTTCAGGAATCAAATGGAAAATCCTTTTACCATTTGTGTGGTACAGCGGTAATCCAGACTACGGTAATCTGCAGCATACCAAGATGAGCATCCTCCATACATGAGGCCCACTGGCAGCATATTCATATTTAATTTTGGCAACATCTATCCTAAATTCTCAGAGCATCCATCTTTTCTAGGCCTCAGTCTGTTCTTCCTTCCTCTACTCTTCCTTTTTGGTTTCGTCCTGAACTGCAATGCTGGTACCCAGCCTGAGAGAAAGATGATTGTGCATACATGTCTCTGTCTCTCTCCTGCACCAGGAGCATGTTAGCCCTTCAACTTTTCAAAAAGACAGTTACAGGTCTGGGTTGTCCCTGGACAGCAAAACTTCTCCTAGGATCAGAGAGTATGGCACATTTATATCCTTTCCCAGCCAAGATTTCTCCTCTTCTCTTTTAAACTAATATGATACTTAGTACAAGATGAATTACATCCACTTTAGCCTGAGTTTCATATGTCTCTGTACCTATGTAAATTCAATTTCCCAGGAAGGACTAGGCATCTTAAACAGTTTTAGGACTAGGACACTGATGTGTTCATCAAATGATTGCAGACACAGAGCAGACATTTTACTAAGTTATTGGGTGGTTGGGACACTCCTTTTTGTTACATCAAAATTTTCAGCCCCATTGTTTATTTTTATTTTAAAGAAATAGTCCAAGAGCCATTTTAGTAAGCAAAGCTCCTCATTCTTTAGATATTTGTTACATCTGTATTTTAGTTCTGTATTGCTGTCTCAGATGAAATGATGCACTTCATTTGCAAGAGAAGCAGCAGTACATTTATTGATGTAAAATAGAGATTTAACAAAGTTTGTTAGTAAATGCAACAGTGTTTTAAGAATATTGAAAATATCAAGGCACACTTGGTTATTTGCTCCATAGAGGCCAGGGTCAGACAGAATTGTCAGAGACACCCTGCCATTGAGTCAAAGTTTCAGAAGACACCCTCTTGCTATCTACATTCCTTCTCAGACAGGGATCTAGGGGCAGCTGGATACATCCTAATTCCAGACTTGGTCAACGGTTTATGTCTAAAGGATTATATATGCACAGTAAGTCCTTTATAACACCTAGCTAAGATTTCAAAGTCTAGTATGCTGTTAGTCACTTACCAAGGATCTCTTGCAGCAAGGAATCATTAAATCTTGGAGAGTAACCTTAAGCCTGTGTCCCTGCTAAAGGGAAGATCCTGGTGTGCAGCCCACTGTAGTGCTGGAGAGCTGAAAGGGCTCTTGGGCTGTTCACTATATATGGGAGTAAGATGATTGACCTACAGTCATATTTGCATATTGACCCGAGCACCAGTGTTGCGTAAGTTAGCCCTTGGCTATTGTGTTGTTCATATTGTGTCTCCCTGAAACCACATTGAGCTCTGTGCAGCCATCATGACTATGAGAACCCACGATGACCATCATGGGTGATTATTGCTTGGGCACGGTTACGGGAGATAAAGGTCAGATTAGTGCCTGGGAAATGGGCGCACACCATCATAATTGCCTAAAAAGCTTCTCAAACTCATTCTGATTCCATAAACATAATTAGGTCCCATACACTACACAGATATTCCTCAAAAATACATGGTTTAAAACACACCATTCAGATCTGTGAGGCTAATTCTCTGTTTGTGTTCAAATTGTTGACGTACCTGTCATAATGTTGCTAGTATTTGCTTGACCGGCTTTTGGAGAAACTTGCCTCTAAAAATCATGATGGAACTGAAAGGGTAAATTTTTATTGGAATAATTATTTTAATGCTGCTGGAATATCTCTGTATCATATATATGTAGCAAGTGCATATGAATACTGTGACTACAGAACTGGTGAGAGGTTTACAATTTTAGGTTATATAAATTAACATAATATTATTTTTTTTATTTGAGAAAAATCTTTGATTATAAAAATGACAATTTGTGTAAAGGGAAAAGATTTACTGAGCTTTGTAACGTGGCCAACGTCATCTAAGGTAGTAGGCTAAATACATCGTTTCTCTTCTAAAGCAAAAATTATTACTAAGGCAGTTGCTTTTCTAAACTTAGAATACTGAACTACAGATATATTTTAAAAAAAGAACAAGTACGCCCTAAGCCTAGCATAATTACATTTATAATTTGGAAAACTTTTTAGAGCTCTAACTCAGCTCCTCTAATTTTTTTCCTTCTAAGTTGCACTTATTTCTTACAATTTTCACAACTTAGAGACCAAATTAAATTCTGCCGTATTTTGAATTTTTTGTTTTCCTAATTGAACATGGATTTTGGCATGATTCTTTGATGTTCCCCAATGCAAAGAAAGCTATAAATTCAGTTATATATGCAGAACTGGATACTTTATATTTTGTAATTGCCATTTCATTTATAGTTGAAAAAATAAATAAATTATAGCTTTGAAAATGCTGGAAGATATTGGTGATCATTATTAATCAAAAATAGGAAAGCAACAGAAGAGATTCATAGAATTTTCATAGAAACAACACTTGAAACAGTATGGTTAGATACAAACTAATAAATGCAGAAAAGCCAGAAACAACTTTCATATAATAAGTCTGTTTATGATAATTTGTGTAAAGTCTTGATGCACCATTAAAGAACCACGGAAATGGATTTCAAATAGACAGCGATTAAGAAAAATGGAAATACAAACATTAAAGTTTGAACGAATAATATTCACCTGAAATTGAAATGCTGTGTTTAGTTGTTTGTTTAGATTCCCTCAAGATAATGGCAACAAATAGTGGCTTTCAGATGTCAGTTTGCCAATTTATCCTGCCCCAAAAGAAGTGTAAACGACCTCTGAGGTGAAGTGCCTTAAGGAAGTGCTGATTTCCCTCTACTGGCTGTAGAGGAAACAACGACTGCCAGGTGACATTAAAACTGACATGTGGCAGCGTACTTCTACTGAATTTTATCATATAAATGCCTATATCTCAACTAGTCATCCTAGACTTTTATTACTCATGAAGATAAATAATCACTTCTGGAAATCTTTCATTTAATCTATCCTAGTCGTTTACCTTAAGTTCTAAATATATAATAATGTTCTACATAATAAAGAGTAGGCACTCTTAGAAATGTTTATTTCTCTTCATTTTCCACAAAGGAAGTTAAATGACAAGGTTAAATATAGACATCCACACTGCAGAAAGCTAAATTTTGCCTGATGAGTTCCTCTAAAGATTCTCCAGAAGAAACAATTTCATTTTGATGGGGTATGTTAGAAATTTGATATGCAATAAACATGATTCATGTAAAAAAAAAATCTAGTCACCCACAAAGGAGATATCTGTATTTAATTAATCCAACTTCTTTTGATACAAAAGGAAAATTCACTGGAATTTGGATCTGGCTTCAGATGAAGAAAAGACAGCTCAAGACAAGATAAAATAATCTCTGAAACAGATGTAGTTAGGATAAAGTAGTCAGCCCTGGCAGTACAGGATTCCTCAACCAGAAGATGTCTAATGCCAGAATATGTACAACAAAAAAGATACTTTTCTGAGTGGACCTCTACAAGAATGCTTCACCAGCACTGTATCTCATTTAGAGGTCTAAAAGCATATGGCAGGAGATGGAAATCAGCAAGCTAAAATTTGTTACGCTGGCTATCTCTGTCATTCACTCACAGATGTTATTATCCAAAGATACAGGTGTTTGAGTTATTTGTCTAGCAGGTCTTACATTGCTAAAGTTTTCACTTTCATAAGCAGAAAGTAGGATTAGTTTAATTTAGCACGTTATATTAGAAACTTATTTCTTCTTTAACATGTTGGATCAGAAACCTTCCCAAGACATCAGGCATTCTGCTCAAGTGCCAGCATCTATCAGAAGGACAAGACTGACTGGTAGGCGTCACTGCTTCAGCTGTCTGATTTTAGTCCTCTCACATGTCTGCTGGAGTCTTCAGTGAGATAAAGCACTGACACGGATTAGGCAGACGATTAGTGAAATAGATTTTAATTAAGAATATTGATTTATTGTGAATTTAGGTCTATAGCCTTTTCTCCTGTTCCACCTTGAAAAATCAAGGACAAAATATTTCTGAGAGGGAATATTAGCTGATTTAGGTAAAACAAAAGCCAAGTATTACTGTTGTTTAACTTCCGCGTAACATTGCTGCTAGTTTCTACTTGGTATTTCATCTTAAACTATGATAAATTACTTGATGAATTAAAAGATCTTAAGTAACCTCCGTTAATATATTCTCTAGGTTATTCAATCATTCTTATATGCTAAACATATTTAATGTTTGCATTAAGATTAGCATGATTGAAGCTCCACAGAATGTGAGGCTCATTGTTGAACAGACTGTCCTGCTGCAAGAAACCTCTAGTCTATATATCCAAGCCAACCTGAGAAAAAAAAAGAGAGGTGATGTGAGCTGGCAAGAAAAATGTAGCAGACTCCCATCTTCCCTAGTTCGTAGTTCAAAGAGTGTCTTCTGGATCACTCAATGCAATAAATTCAACCGTATACAATTAAATATCTATTGGCCATCCAACAGCTTTATGATAGCTGGAAAAAATAGTCTAAAGGGTATACACCATTTCTTTTCTTTCTAATCCAGATATGCTTAATCCCTAAAAACCCTATCCTTAATTCTACAGAGGCATCATTTCTATAAAGTCCATGCAGAGACAATGTACAAAATGAATTTATGTGAGAAATATTTGACCTACAAAAACTGTCGGGGGGGGTGTTACAGAGATATGAATATACTTAATACAACATAAACCGATATAGGGAAACAGCTATTTAGTACCTCTGATGTATAATAAACACTGTCCCATGGTGAAAAAGGAGGAAAGCAAATCTGTATAGAATACAATATTATATACAGTTCTTAAGTTTGTCACAAGGACTGGAAATGTTATTAAGAAAAATATAGACAATGACTGTAACATTATTTCTTTGGAAAAGATATTTAAAAATTGAGAAGAACTGTATAACACAAATAGGTAAAACAAAATGCTGTTGTGTTAACAGTATTAAAAACATGGTTCCAACAAACATACTTGAATGTGTCATTTAATCCACTCTAATGGATAATGGTGATCAACTGAGGAAATTCAATAAAAAGTAGCTAAGCAGTTTTCTCCCACTGTATTCTCAAAATATTTCTCCAAGACTTTTTTAAATGTATTTTTCTAGACAGTTATGACATGGCAGTATGGTTTTTTTTATATGACTTTTGAGTATTGAAGGATAACATCATACTTCTCTATAATACAGTTGACTTTGTCTGTTGGGTACATATACTTTGGCAAAAAGTCGTTTTTGCTGTTGCACAGCTTTGGTAAATACATTTTTACAGCTGTGTGACAGTCACAGATGAACACAGATCGCTTCTAACTTGGGCAATATAGAATATAGTCCCTGGCCTGGAGAGTTATCCACTTTTTTATACATACCACAACAGTTCTGCTTTATTAACTTGTTCTTTATCAGTTTTTGTCCTTTAGCGCAAAGGTCACAAATCAGCCATGTGAACCCACACATGAAGGTAGTAATATGGATGGCTAAGGACACAAAGAATACCCGTCACATAACTAGAGCCAAAGGAGACCCTTTCCGAGAGCATTTAAAGGATGGAAAACTGCAGTACGGGTTTAGACTGCCTTTGTGACAGAGAAGGACCAGATCACCTATCAGTCTTTGCACAGCTTCACTAGTGGTGCAATGTAACTCTAAGAAGCCCAAGTTTGACCCTTATTTAGTGAACAACATGTGATTCAAGGTCCGTAGGCCAGCTTTGGCTCAAGGTCCAGAGACTGGTGCCTTCTGCTGTACATATGAAACATCATAGTCCAGTTTGTCTATTTGGTTCGCACAAAAGATTAAATACAGCTGGAATAAAACCTATTAAAAGAGGAAACTTTCTCAGAATAAGGGACAGATGGTTTGCCTGGGCCCAAAGTATTTGTCATATGTTTTCCATGTATATGGAGCTGAATTCCTTCTGAAGGAGTCAGTTTGTACAGAAGAAACGTTGTAAGTAGGATGAATGGTTTTCTCCCTAAGGCATACCTTCAAGTCATGTTCAATTACTTTTGCATGCATAACCAAAAGATGTAGGAAACATGTTATAACATCATCATATATGCATCTGTAGTTTATGGAACTGGTCTTCACAGATTCAGACTCTCGCTTACAGTTTTGTGGGGGAAGCCATAAGCACTCAAACTCGTGTTTTGGAAGGAGCCTTAACAGTATGAAAATTATCCCTCTCAATGAGCCAGAACAAACCCAACTCATCAAACATAATCTTGATAATGAACATCACCATTTTACATTCAAATACCTCCCAAAATGGTGGCAATTTATTAATGTCAGATTAAAGGGCTCAATTCATTATTCCCTTTCAGTAAAGAGGCAGTTAATGAGTGATGCATGCACATGGACAAGCTTCTAATTAGAGCTTCTGTATGTGTTGAAAGCTTGGTGCTGGGATACTGAGTGGTTGCCAGCAGACTATTGACTTTTTTTCCCTCTTTGCTGAACATGCCTATTTATACAGCTTATTGCTAATGAGATGCTAATTGAGTTTGCCATATCTAAATAAAAAACCCCTTGTGTTTATTGCTGAATCCTCTAAATGGAGCTCCATTTCAGAATATTCTCCCCTGACTCATTTTCCTCTGTACTTTCTGTGCTCTGATTGAAAAATAATTTTGAACAATAGGAGCAGGATGCCAATTCAAAAGCAAAAAAAAAAAAGGGGGGGGGGGAAGTTTATTTCTAATATTAATTTAGGAAAAAAAAAAAAAACCTAGTAAATTTATACCTGAGTATTTACATTTAGTTTTACTTAAAACAATGCTGTAATGCACTCAAATATATGGTGAATGCCCTATATAAAATGCATAAATGCAAGTTTCTATGCCCTAGAGAGGTTCCAATATCATGATTTTGCATGGAATACAAGCAGCCTAAATGATCACCTCAAAAACAACAACAAAGCACATTAAGAAAAGTAGAATGAAGGCAAGACTAAGGATGAGAGCAATTAAATCATTTGTTTAGCTAGTTTAGGCTTGCATAGGAGTTGAAACTATCTAAGTAAAAAGATACAGCACTCTTTTTACGATGTTCAGATTATTATTCAACTGTCAGTAAATTCAGTTCAGTCCATTCTTACACTCTCTTTTTCTGTATAATGTTGTATATTTTAGGACAAGTTTTGGAAATAATTTATGCATTAGTTATGGAATATTTCTCTGAAAATGCATGATGCTTCTTCATGTATCAGATAGTGGCTGAAATTCCCACTGGATTTCAGTTTTGTTCAATTTACTTATGCTCCTTTTTCACCTTTTTTCCCCTTATTTCACTTCTATTTTCTAATTCATGAACAATACCTTTGGGCTAAAATCTTTTCTAGGCATGCCATCTAAAACAAGCCTGCAAAAGTCTTCAGTGCATCATTCTTCGTTATCTTTTTACTGACAGCAGTTCACTGTTAGATGTCTCATGATGTTTGCATGTTTCTCCATGGTTTCTGAATTCTCTTAGGTTATGTGAGTAAATGCTAATTACAGTGAACACAAAGAGTTGACAAGAATCAAAGGACAATGGCAGGTGAACAAACTATGCTAACCAAATAGGAGCACGCTGGGTAAACTGATACAACAACCATCAGAAGAGAATAAGTTCACTGCCCTCTCCTGGTAAACTGACCCAAAAAATCCATCGAATGAAGAATCTCCTGGAAAGCTATCAAAACTATTTACGTTTTGCCTATTTATGTTTTTGCTTATTTATGTTTTTGCCTAAAGATGTGTAGGATTTATCTTAGAATGCAGTGTGAAGAGAATATGCAGATTGTGTAAAACTTACTATGGGCTGTTCTAAGGGAACTGTGGGAACACGTAAAACATGTTCAGGGGAAGGACCAAAAGGAAGAAAGTGAGGTCTCAGGGTGGATCAGTGAGGCACTATCATGGGATAAATGAGGACAATTGTAGTAAGAGGGCATAATTGCCTATAAAGAGGTAGCTGGTATATTCATCTGGGAAAGCCCTGAACCTATTCATAGTCTATCCTATGTTCTTATTAAATCCTTTTTTCTAACTATCTTTGCCATGAATGCATTTTCTACCTGAGGCTCTGTGTATACATACTGAAGAAGAACTAAAAGCCAAACAAGATGAGAAGAAATCTATATGACACCATCCTGGAGCATAAGGTTGTTGCCTGAGGGGCCTCAATTATGTGTCACAGCAGCTAGAGACCAGGGTTGGAAAGTCGGGAACTGGGTGGACTGAATGTGTAAGATCAGCTACAGGAGAGAGCCCATGTGTGTATATGTGTGTGTGTATGTGTTCCTGTTTAATGTAGGTAACAGCATGGGCATGTCTCTGTGTGCCGCACCTGTGGACTTCTGTGTATGATGTTTGCAAGTTGTGTATCTACAAAGAGGATATGCTTATCCTTGCTGCTGCCTGGAGCTGGAGTATGAAAGTTCAGCAGCCTTGGAACTACAGGATCGTGACAGAAGAAAATCCCTTGGGCCCAGAAGCCTACCAAATTTGACTCTCTCTAACAATTTCAACTAGAAAATTCAGTTTGTCTCCAGGCTAGAGAAGCTAGAGAACCTCCATCATGGGAAATGTTTAGATTAGAGAAATAATATGTCAAGAACAGTATAGATGCAATTGATCTTACTTGGGGCAGAATGGACAAGCTAAATGAGGTTACTTCCAGCCTTATGATTTCATTAATCTTCATCATCTGGACCATTATTCACAGTCTTGGAAATAAAAACAGCCATTGACAGAATTGGGTTTGTTCTGTCAGATAGTGAGACTAAAGGGTGATCTTGCAGCTCAGGAGAGGCTCAAAAGGTGAGCTGCAGTTACCTGAAGGGCAGTTAAAGACAAGAAAGTCAATCACTGTTCAGTAAACAAATGATGGTAAAAACAACGTGAATGAAAAACTGTGGTTTGGAAAGTTCAGATTACACATTTAGGAAAATATTAATCATTAGGAGGTAATGCAACACTGCAACAGATTTGTTAGAACAACTGAAGAAAAACCTTCATCTTTAGCGGTATTTAAGTTTCAGTAGGATAAAACCACAGGTGACCTGATTTCTTATTAGCAACAGTCTTGCTTTACGTAGTAGCTGAACTGCATGACCTGCAGCAACCCCTTACAACCAAAATTTCTATGATTCTGTTACCTTTGCAGCAGCTGCTTTGAATGACAGGTTACCTTCCAACGGTTTGTTACCATGTCTCACACAGGCTGGCTTGATGTAGTCAAGTAGCTAATACAAGAGTAACTAGATTTTTAGTAATTGCGTGTGATCAATGCTACACTTTTCCATTTCATCTCTCGAAGATGACACCTTTCACAGCTCTAAAAAAATGTGATACTACTTCTCAGCTGTTGTATCTGAATCAGCAATGCCAGGCTTTCCTTATAATACTACTATGAACAACTTACATAGCAGAGTACCTATGCCTTGCAACAAACTATCAATTGATTTTTTAGTACGAAAATGATGCTTTTAATAGCACTTCTAACAAATGGTTTTGTGCAAAAGATTTATATGGCAATTCAAGGCAGCTTAGTTGAAAGACAAAATACCAGTTTAGAGTCTTCAGGTATTAAAATGAAAATAAATAAGTAAATGTATATATTGGATTCCTGCGCTGGTTATAGGATTCATCAAATCACATGTAGATGTGTACAGTGAAACAAGCTCTCTTTACAGACACTTAGGCACTGTGAAGGTGTCATTTATCTCCCCCTAAAGTTTATATTTAAAACGAGAGAAAGGATTTGTATCTCTTTTTTTCAGTTCCCATAAAGGTACTTCACAGTAGTAGCTCAGTTACATTTGTCTATATTGTAGGTGTCTTTGAATGCATAGATATAAGATGTAGTCTTTGAAGACTTACAAGCTAAACAAAATTATTGCATAAAGTCTACAATTAGATGAATCTTTTGACGGGCTTCAGAATTCTACTCTCTTAAGAACCGAGAAAGTGAAAAAATACCTTCGAGGCATTCCTCGCCCCCCCCCCGCCATGTATGATGAATTTTGATACCAAAAGCTTAAGCTCTTCCTGAAATTGATTTAACATGTCTTTGTTTATGTAACAGTCTGGCACGTACTTTGAACTAGTCATCTGCTCTGAATAGAAAGAGACAGATGGCAATTCATTGCACCTATCTTTAACACCTACATTTGGAAAGGGTGAAAGCCTTTTGAAGGGGCTTAACTCTTCATTGGATCTAACTTCTATTTATATTTTTTATTCTCTGGGGCTTTTTATTGAAATTGTGCCTGATGTAATGATACATCTATACCATAAAATACAACACAGTTTAACAAAGCATGCCTTCCTGAGGTGGAAATAGTCTGGAAAACAAATGTCATAATAACAAATGTCCCACTTTTCTTCTTTTCTCATAGCTTTTATTGTCAAGTGGATGTCATACAGTATGGAATATTCCTTTGGTCAGTTTGGATCAGTTGTCCTGGTTATGTCCCCTCCCAAGATCTTGCTGATCCCCAGCCTATTGAGGAGGGGTCAAGGTTGGAGAGACATTGATGTTTTGCTGCCCAGCAGTAGCCAAACCACTAGTATGTTATCAACACCTTTCTAGCTAGGAATACAAAGCACAGCACTGTGAAGGCTGCAGTGGGGAAAATTAACTCCATCTTAGCCAGACCAAACACAGTGGCACTGAAAATAACTAGGATATAGGTTGTCTAGTCTTTCAAGTTCTCTTGAAAAAGCTGTTCTATAGTGGAGTCATCTGAGTGCATGTAATATCTGCTGTATCTAATATCCTCACACGTTGCTTTGGGTTCCCTTGAGATACACTTTGGAAACAAGGAAGGATGGATCAACAGGTGAGAGAGATTGCCCCATAGGTTACAGCCTGACATCTAAATTTAACTGTAATAAAACCGATCCTTACAGCTTTATCAAAAGTAACCAAATGCTTATTGTATTGAAAATGGCAGAAATACCATCACAATACAGTCTCTTTATTGACTTATTTCTTGTACACGCGCCCTTACTTTTCTTGGAACAAAAGAAATGCCTCTAACTGTCAGGCATAGCATGGTGTCATGACCAGAATGATACCAAAGTAAAAAATGCATGCTTATTCATGTAACACATAATATGCATATTATAAAACATGTCTCCAGGGACAGTATGTAAGTAAGAATGCAGCTGTGGAAGTTGCTGGTGAGAGCTCATCTGAATTGCTATACATTTTTCATCATTTGTGATCAAAACCAATGAATCTGCACTGGAAGAAGAAAAGAATTATCATGATGATCAGCAGAACAGAAAACCTGATTGTGAGAGAACAGAGAAAATGCTTGAAAGAGGAAGTGATTATTAATGCCCACACCCAGAAAATTTGTCTCAGCAAGCTACTTACTGCACCCCTGCATAATGACATTTATAGAAAGGGACAAAGTGCTACTAAATCCCTCAGCATCAACCAGCTCTTGTGTCTTAGGGCCAACTATAGCCACAGTGCACACAAAGAACAACATCTCCCATTCCTAGTGGCCTGGAGCATATGTATTGAACCAGAATGCATTGCAGAGTGTTTTACAACCGTTGTTGCCTCCTTGTCTGGGATGCTTTGGTTTGACTATGTAAATAGTTCTCATTATTGACATTTAGATGAGATTGAATAAGCCACCCTTATCCTTTGCTTGGATATCTGAGGAGCGGTAGAACAGTGAATCACTGAAAAAGTCCCAACAACTTACTCTGAAGGTAGGTACCTTTCTGGGTGCCCTTAGCTGTGATGTGAGGGAATAAATTTCAACTCATTGATGCCTGCTCTGATATTGCAAATATTTTTAAAAATGTAAATAAACAAACAGCAAGCAAGGTTGTCTATCAACTATGACAAACCTAACAAATTTTAAAAGCAATATTGAAACCTTAACTGTTGCAAATATAATAAATACGATAGTAATAAAATGGCTTTGGGAAAGGTGTGGGTATATTAGGAACTCAGCTTTAAAATATCCTTTTATTAGATAAGTTTATCAGCTTTTGCTGTGTTATTTAAGCCTCCCTCTGCTTTCTACTGGGAATACCTGCAAACACTGAGATAATGGACTAGGAATCTAGCTAATTTTTATCTCCTGAAAACAGGCTACTTCTTAGGGGCAAACACTTTATGTAACAGGTTAGGCACATATAGTGTGTGTATGTGTATATATATAAAAAATATTTTTTTCTACAAATTTTTGTACTTTTATACACAGCAAGAAAATACATAATAGCTAAATGATCAGCTTATTTTTATATGTATTATCAGCTTTATTATTATTTATTATTATCAGTATTATTATCAGCTTATTCATATATGTAATTTGCGTATTTATATTCCATACTTCTTGTTCTGCTAGGATTTCATATAGACTGACTCGGCATCAGTTTGCCATTATGATTTCCTCTATGACAATACGTTTGGAGATTTTTCCAAAAGAAATTCTGCACAAAACTACTCTCTGAATAGTTTATGATTTAAACACAAATACAGAAGCAGAATCTACAACATCCAAAAATGTATAGAATTAGAAATTAGCATTATTCCAATCAATGCTGTTTTCCGTTTGCTTCAATCTTTTATAGTGTGGTTTCATATTTCTTGTTTCATATGATGTTAGAGGAATTAAACACTCTTCCCTTTCCTTGAGATGATTCATTACTTTGGAAGTTTAATTTTCTGGGTACTCATCCTGCTCATCTTTTAGAGGAACTTTATATTCAAAGGCTGAACAAGTTGCACTTCCTGAAAATCAGGCCCAATCTTATCGTTTTCTTATATGTAGATATTCTGAAAACACATTTTATTGTCATACAGTCTCTGAAAATTCAGTATTCCATTTAACAAGCTTATTTAGAGTTAGTATCCATGTTGGTATTTGACTGCAAAACTAAAAGTCTTCTACAATCCGCTGGAAGGGATATCTACAACATTCATTCTACGCAGCTGTAGGCTTCTAACTCACAGGTGGTTCTGAATAGCAAATTTTATGCCCCAAGTACTTTAACAGAATATAGGAATTTTCCATCCTTATGTATTCACAGAACAATATCAATGTTGAGAATGTTTTCAGGTGAATATCTCCGCTAGGATGAGTGAAATACCAGTTATGACCAACAACTTAATTTTTTACTTAACAGTTGACCTAGTAAAAACTTATACCAGGCAGACTTTCAGAAATGTATGTTTTATGAACTCTAACGTGCTTCAGCGTATCCTTTAGCTTTACCGCAGACTAAGAATATTTTTTAGTTTGATTTTTATTGGTTATATTATTGCATAAAAGACTTCTATTTTCAGGTCAAACCTGTTCTTCTTTAAGTTCCAGATGACTTTTTAGAAACTCTTAGAAAACATGAATAACTTTAAATATACTGCAATGGTCTTGACTACAGAAAGCTACCTAAAGGGAGGTTCATTTATAGCAAAACTGTAAAAGTCTGATCTTCAGTTATTGATTGGTGCAAGCAGAAAGACAAAACTAATTAAATATTCAGGCTGTAAAATGAAGTTTAACACTCATTTAGCCTGTCATAAAGGAATCAGCATACTGTGAAATGTGATAATGCCCTCCAAACCCACTAAAATGTGTAATTTAAGCAACAAATTCTAAATACACACAAATACAGCAGTGATCCACAGGATGATTTAGTACATAAATTTGCAGAAATTGAAATTCATCAGCATTTAAAACAGTTTCCCTGACATAAAATTACAAAAAAACAACCAACCAAACCAACTACTATATTAAGTTGCATATAATGTAGTTGAAATCCTCAACATCTTTAATTCCACATCACATCACTCACTTTTTTACAAGTCCCTGGTTCTATAAACTGTTTGATTCTATTTAGTCAGTTTCACCATTCAGCCTGGCTGGTGTTTTGTGTGTTTAGAGTACAGGTGAACCTGAACAACAAAAAAAAGCACAATTACTGCAGAATTGGACCTGTCAAACTTTTTAGTACAATGGACAATTTGACTGGAAAACAAGCAAAAGGGATTTAAAGCACTATTGAATACTAATCTGCAAATTGTATTTGCATACCTGTTGGCTTTAAGAGTGAATACTTCTCATCTTAAGAATTACTTCTTTCAAGAGGGAGGTCTGAATGCTTGAAAAATTGTCTGTTTTTTTCTAATGTATGAGCTAGTCTGTTAAAAGTTGTAAGCACTCTCCACAGTTCTTGTAAGTATATCCAGATTCAGTCATATGCTTGTTTTACAGACCAGCACAGTCAGAGCAGCAAGCGCTGCCAAGTTAACATAACTTGAGACTTCTTTTATAGTAGTCAGATGTGAATTTTACATTTGAAAAAAAAAAACAACCAGATACCCTGCCTCAAATATACTAACAAGATGTATTAATAAGAGTATTTAAACTGTCTCACTTTATTTCGTGGAATATTCTACAATATGACCCCATTTTAGTTTTATCATAACCTGTTTCCATACAACTCCAGCAGACACAACTTGGACCACACTGGACTGAAATCAAGGAAAGCTTCTTTATAGTCCAGATACGCAGCCCTTTGTATGAACTGTTTTACTGATGCAAGTTATCTCATTAGGTATATAACATTTGTATTTGAGATTACTTTTTCAGGGAAAAAAACATCAAAATAAGCAGTCTCAATACGGCTAATAACTCTGGGAGATGGTCTTATTTTTCTGTTATATATGAGTGATGGAGCAGGGCCCATTTTTACTAGCTTTGTGCAAACACAAAGTATATTTATGTATAAAGTAAAGTTTGCCTTTAATAAGCTCATAAAACATGTTTGCTTCTGGAATTTATAGAGTATCTGAACAATGTTTTTCATACCCACATTTTCTAATTTTTGCCATTATTGGTATCAAAACTTCTTGCAGAGAAATAAACATCCTGATGATGATTTATTTTACAAGCATAGTAATAAAAGGTATAGTCTTTTCTAGGTCATCAGGCTTAAAAAAGACTGCCTAGGTCCAATGAGCCTGATCAGCATTGAAACTCCTAATCACCACATGCTCTTTCTATGGTGTAAAAGTTCAGCATCTCAAAAACTAAGTGTGAAGCCACCAAAACTCAAAAGTGGAAGATGCTAGTGAGAGAAAAAATGTAAATAATTTGTGTTTTATTTCACTTGAGAATTCTAATCTTAAACCTGATTTTGGTTTTAAAGTACTTCAACCACATTCACCAAAACCTAGGGGAGGATAGGGGAATTTCCACTGCGGCAAGTTACCTCTCCCAGTTACAGGCAGTCAGCTGGGTGACCTACATTCTATTCATTGCTACCCCTCATATCAATGGCCATCTTTCACCCTCTACACCACCCTTAAGCAGTGAGTTCTAATTTGTTTAGGGTTATAACTTTGCCTGTTCTTTTTGTTTCAACGTATTCTAACAATATGAAGCTATCCAGTCTCCACTTGAGTCAAAAAAAAATGCCCATTAGAAACAGGAATGAATAAGAACCCTAATAAATGTAGCATGGATTTTGAAGACTGAGATAGAAAACTTAGAAACAGTGAAAAAATATTAATAAACTTTTTTTTTTTTTTTTTTT